>CM061262.1:56737469-56982469 GCA_030848825.1 Tadarida brasiliensis | reverse complement strand
TGATTAAAAAATTGTTGATTTTCAAATGTATGGAGTTTTCTTATCATGACCAGTTGCTTATGTCTTCACAGAATGGGGGAAAAATGTCCTAAACTGCCGAGAAACATATCTAGTGGAGAATTTCCACAGTGAATATTGTTGGTCCCAATGATTGGTTGATATAGGAAATCCCAGAAATTCCATTTTATTGACAAAAAATGAATGTTACTAAATTCCCTATAAGTAAATCTGTCTTCCAGAAAGAGGAAAAAAAATGAAGCAATGCAGGTTATATGTAATAAAATAATCAAACAGCCATTATATAATTTGTTCTGAGAGCAAGTCATGAAACAAAGTATGGAAAATTTAAACTTTTAGAGGAGAAATGTAACCACAATAAAGGGGTTGTTTTTTCATAGAATTTTAATGTTTGTTTTAATTTTTTTTATTACTTCCTAACCCATAAATGGGGCAGAGAAGCAGGAGAGAACAAAAATATGAAAAGGAAAGAAAGAAAAATTATATTGCAATATCATTAACATTCAATATAATGAATACCTGCACAAACCTTTTATTTTATTTTTATATGTTTTTATTGATTTTTTTTTAGAGACAGAGGAAGGGAGAGAGAGATGGAAACGTTGATGTGAGAGAGAAACATTGACCGGCTGCCTCCTGCACGCCCCCTACTGAGGATTGAGCCAGCAACCTGGGCATGTGCTGTGACTGGGAATCAAACTGAGACCTCTCAGTCCATGGGATGACACTCAATCCACTGAGCCACACTGGCTGGGCCTCCATGAACCTTTTAAACAGAATAGATATTCCACTAATATTTCCTCTCATAATCCTTATATGGTAGAGGAAAATCCTGGCACAAAGTTGCAACAGATGACCTATGAAATCCATAAAAACAACACTGAACCTTCCAATCCACTGGCTACTATAAATTAATGATAAAGTACACTTTCACCTTTGTTGTACTAGATATATAAATTAATAACTTGTTAGTATTGGGTATCTTCCAAGGCAGTAAATAAAAGTTATCCTTTGGGAGCAGCATAATGGAAACATTATCAGTATTAAAGTTTATTTTTAACATCTGTGCTTATGTGGAAGATAACATATGTAGATGTAACTTCTAAAATTCAAACATGCTAATATTTTTATTTGTGCAAAATTGATGAATACAGAGAAGTTGGTGTTTGTCTTCTTCTAGTCAGGCTGCTGCCAGTTATTTAATAATATTCGATTTTCATAGGAAAATTGCAAACATTAATTTGTATATATTTTCAGTAATTTGAATTCAATTGAAGAACTCCTGATATTTGGCTTAGCTTTTTGAAGTGTATATGATTATGACCTGAAAGGCAGATTAATAGCAGGATTATGGTTTTATAGATCATACAATTCATTATGTTCTGACTAATCAATATCTGGCATCAGATACTACAACTTCACTGTATATGTTTCATTCATTTAGACGAGCAAATCTGTACTATTGTTTCTTTACTGTGCTGCACATATTATGGGCAAAAGGCCTTTTTGAGATCTTTCAAACTATTAGATTTCTTGTTGCCTTGCAACTCAAGGATCAGTGTTTGAAAGTTTAGACAAAGTCAGTAAGTTTTAGTCCTAAACCCCACAACTCAAAAGATCAATAGAAATAATTTTTTCTTATATTCAGCTATTATTTTCAATCTTTAATTTTTCTCAGTTCCTTTTCATCATGTAAGTACTACTAACCAAATATCATATATTTTTTTTATTTTTTTATCTTCACCCGAGGACATTTCTGCATTTATCTTCAGATAGAGCGGGAGGGAGAGAGGGAGAGAGAGAAACATCGATGTGAGAGAGACACATGGAGTGGTCGACACCCACACGACCCCAACCAGAGCGGGGGCAATCTGCAACCGAGGTATGTGCCCCTAGTGGGAACTGAACCCAGGACTCTGGTCCACGGGCCGATGCTCTAACTGCTGAGCCAAACTAGCCAGGGCCAAATATCTTATTCTTAATTATGAAGATACCTTGACATATTATTAGGATTCTGCCTCTTGCTGTATTGTGTGTGGTAGGAACAATCAGAGAGCACCGGAGAGAAAAAATGGGCTTATACTCATAAAACAGACCAGGCAAGGCCTTTGAGTCTGCGAGGCACTGTTAAGACTCCAAGAAAAACCCGTGAGTGATATGGTTGCCTTTGTTTTGTGTCAGTGTCTGAACTGATTGGACCATGTTAGATATTACATTTAATTTTGGAAAAAATTAAACTCAACATTATTTTATTAAGATCTAGTTATTTTACATGTAATTGTTACTGTCAGTGGAAGCTGAAAGAAGAAATGGCTGCTCTCACAATTTTACTATGTATAGTCCAATACTGGGGTTCCAAGGATAAAAAAATCATAGCATGCCTGTTCCATTTTGGAGCCACAGGATCCTCCCAAGTCCTCCAGAGTCCCAGTCAGTCTTAGGGCTCCTTGTACTGCTGCCAGATGCCACTGTTTGCCATCGCTCAGCCAGTGTTTCCTTTACCTCTAGTTCTTTTCAGGGAATTCTTGAAGCTGCTTTATAGCAGTCTCCAGTACTTCATCTGCTTCAGTATGGAGAACTCATTCATCTCTCTGATGATCCCAGTGGAGAATGACATTATTTCCACTCTCTCCCAAACAAGGCCAATTTCCTTGGTGTTGCAGAGGAAACAATTTGAACCCTCTGTCCAGGAATCTACTTGAAGAAACAGTTCACTGATGTGCATAAGACACATCCCATGAATCTGTCTGCCAATGTCCGTATCAAATAAACTTCTAGTACATCATCTCAAAGACATTATGTTAGTAAAAGGGCACATCTGCTCATAGCATGCACCATATTTTCTTGCCCAACATTCAGGTTTCTGATCAGTGAAACTAAACTCTCTTTTAATGCTGTAGGCTCTGGAGGAAACTGTGCATATAACCCCTGGGACATCTGGTCATGGCTCTTCCATGCCCTTTCAAACACAGTTTTTCTTAGACTTTATATCCTTTTAATATATTTACTTGAAGATTGCATGATAAGATATATTCAAATTGCTCTAAAAATGGAATTGTATTAGATGGTGACTATTTTTTAAATTATTTTTCTTCTAAAAGTATACATTATAGAATTCTTTCAAATGGTCTTACTCCATTATTATTTTGCTTGATAAAGTATATACAACTTTATAAAATATTGACTGCTTCTTCTATATGCATAGGTGATAATAAGCATTTGTTGGTTGATTGACATTGTAGTATACCTAGACTAGGGAATAAAAATGAAACTCTGAAATATTAATTCTGAAATAAAATAAAGAATGATGCTCCAGCTGGGGTGGCTCAGGTGGTTGGAGCATTGTCCCATGCACCAACGGGTCATGGTTTCGATTCCATTCCCAGTCAGGGTTTGTGCAGAATACAACCAATCGATGTTTCTCTCTCACACGATGTTTCTCTTTCTCTCCCTCTTGCTTCCTCTTTCTTTCAATAAAAAACATATCATTGGGTGAGGATTTAAAAGAAAAAAAAAGAATGCTACATATTTTTTATTATAACAAAATGTCTTCAACCCAGCATTCTTCCCCATCTACTATGGATTTATGTATTTTTATTTTGTAACCCCCACCAAATAATGATGATTCTAGGTAACATTTTTGAGCTCTTACGATGTGAGATATGTATGTAAATTAATGCATTATATGTTTTATGTAATGAAGAAAGTATAATTATCTCCATTTAACAGATGAATACACTGACACCTAATGAGGTTAAGCAGTTTACTTAGAGTCAGTCAGATAATTAATGAAAGAGCCAATACTCAAACCACAGGATGCTGTTGTGCCTCCTGTTATATTTTCATAAATTGTGTTCTATCACTAGAGTTTTAATTCAATGCATTCAGCATGAATTGAGCTCCAACTTTGTGCCTGATGCAGTATCAAAGGAAACACAAAAGATTCAAGGAAGTGAGTCATTTAATATGAACATTCATTCCACAAATTTTGAAAATAATAAAAAATTATTTTTTGATAGAGTATTTGAGTTACTATGTATTTAAAATCTCCAGAATTTGAAAAAACGTCGATGATTGGTATGACCTTTTTATTACCTCAGGTTGTTTGGACATCATTTTGTGATAAACCTCATGTGTTTTACATCATTGAGCCTGTTAAGCCAAAGCCACTATCAAAATCTAAAAGTATAACCTAACCTGGCTTATCCTTTCACATATTGACACTGTGCCTTTAATTTTCTTAGACACAGTGCCAAGATCTTTCATAGTTATAGGGTTGCCTTAACTTATAATATTTTTGTCTGACGTTCTGAAACATTTCAGAAGGAGTATGTGATAACCTTCATTTTTTAAATTTTTTTGCTAATAAGGTAAACTTTTGTAGTAAAATAATTTGAAATTTTATAAACTAATTTCTGTAATTCTTAACAAGTTATATTTTGGTGTGAAATTTTATGAGTAACCTCTATCTACTGACATATGAAATGAGTTAGGGATTGTCATGTTATGAAGCTGATAGTTGAGTAAAAACAATGAAAAGGAATATCAGACAATAGGCTATCAATTTTGTAGTGTTAAATTATTGAAGACTGAAAATTGTCTAGTTAATGTTATTAGAAATAATATGCCACAGTTATTCAAAATATATTATTGAGATATTTGTCAGCCAGAAATGTGTACATAATAAGAATGGTTTTTTTTTCAGTTGATTGTCCCAGGGTGGTGGAGATACTAACATCTGGAAACATGAGCTTGGTTTCACAGTGATGAGTGAAATTAGAAAATGGGTCAGAAACAACCAGAATGAAGTCAAATTGGAACAAGTCCTGGGAACATATGCCATAAAATATTAAAAAGTGTTATCCCATATGTTAATCCAGGTATACTCAGTACACCACTGTCAAAGACCTAATACTTTAGCAAATATTTTATCATTACTTTTCAACCTGTTTTTTAATACATTTTTTCAGCAACATTCATGTTTTTTTTAAAATCAATTTTAGGTTGCTTTAATGATGATAATGAAACCTGTAGTGAGAGTAGGTAGGAGAAATATGGAAAAGAGGCGGGGTGGTAGACAAGTACTTAATTAGAAAGTTTAAGGGCAGCAATTGCTTACCAATTATTTCCTAAGTGTACATTAGTTTTAACTTGACTCTGGAAATAATTATTATCAGTGAAATAATCCTAAATAATTTCTGAAACATGCATGTATTTACTATATGAATTTTACACTGACAGTAGACAATGGGTACAGCTGACCTCTGGCACTTCAGGAAGCAAGTTCTTAACGCTTTTTGCTCCTGCTGTCTAAAGATGTGGCAGACTTTTCCTCCTTTTCTCTTGATATATTTTCTTCCTCATCTGTATGTGTCAGTATGTATGCTGATGAGGCACTTACTATATATGATAATTATAAAATTGGAATTATTTGTCATACCTAAAACTCTTAATAGAAAACACACATTAAACTATATTAATAAATGCAAATGTTTGCATCCTCTTGTAACACTTCAAAGATGACACTTCATGTTGATAATGACAAAATACTACATATTATTTTTAACATTTCCCAAAGTGGCATAGTTTTCTTCACTGGTCTGGGCCATCCAGAGTTGAACTGGTATTTTTGACAGTGTAAATTCCACATTGCAGAGAGATTTGGAAACCTTTTATTCTGTACCCTATGAAACACACTGTGCTTGATTCTTTGAACATTTCACATGAACTGGTCATTCTAATCCTAAAGAATGCCCACTTACACCTTGTAATTGAGTTTCTTTGTACACATCAGTTCTTTTTGAAATGGGTAAAGTACAACAGATGAAGAATTATTTTTATTTATTATGATCGGGTATTCTCTATGTTAACTTGGAATTGAACATACATATTCACAGATAATGAAGTAAGTTGTCCTCTGTAAATAACAATTTAAAAGATAATAAAGTCATTTAAAAGTTGGTAAGTTTAAATTATTTTAGAATTTATTTCACAGAAACTTGCCTGAGAAAAAAGTCTCTGCAGCTCCTGAAAGGAACAGTCCTGAAATGAGGGAATATGGTGCCCAGGCAAACATGGCCACTTGTATTTGCAAGTTAAATCCAAAGCCATTTTATTTTTCACAACCCAAAAATACCAATTTTATGGGGAAAATCTTGTCTATTTTATTTCATATAACATCTATTCAATATTTAGTATCTGATCAGTATCTAGTACTGTACTGAGGATTCCCTATTCACCCCACCTCATGATTTGAAAACGAAACAAGAAAGATATAAAGATACTTTTCCCATCTAAGTCAATACCTTCCTGGAGGCAAGTTTGTCATCAAAGAAACAGCTACTTATTTGCTAGCGGTTTGGGAAAAGAGATGGAAGTACCAGCAAGCCTTCACTCCCATTTCCAACCAGATCACTTTTAGTCTGATAAACTAAGATCTGTAGTGGAATTCTACCAGCAAGGAAAAATCAGCATATGGAATTTTTGGCATTCATTCTGTATGGGTAAAAATTTTGGTCCAAAATACTAGAATACAAGAAATTTCATATTATTTTTTGGAAAGTCGTATTTAATCCGTTTTGGCTTCTGATATCAGGCCTACAGTGGGATCATGAATAGATAAAGATCCTGGACTATTAGGGACCAAGGAGTCACATCCTAAGCCAAGATTCCTTCTCTTGTTTTTGTTTTTTTAAGTTTGCCCCAGTAGGGCAGTCAGGTGTTGGCATAGTCAGAAGTGCTCTTCCAACATCACAGGCACCTGATGACTTCAGCTCAGGTCTCGGAGAGCTCTTCTATCCTCTCCAGCTCTGGACAAAGCTTTTAACCTCCAAAGATTTTAGCCTTCCAGAGTAATACAGGACCCGAGATGCAGTGAGTAAATCAAGGTCCCAAAAGCTGAGGAAAATACTTTCAGTCCAAGACATTTATTACTTTTATTTCTACTTCTTTCAGTAGGTAAGATTTCTTCCATCAGCAAAGAAATAGAATATAGGGTTTTTCCTTAGTTTTGAAAACATTTACTTTCTGCTCGTAACACACTCACTTCCTCAAGGAGTTCAGAACTTAGACTATAAAGCTAATTCATCTTCTTGGTGAGAGAAAAAAATACCTACAGCAGTGATGCAACATTGACATTTGCATGTTCTCAGACTATTATGCTGGTAAAGTTCAGTGATTTTGTTCATTCACTAAAAAATTAAAGATTGTATTTTGCATGATGCTAAGAGCTAATGACTCAGTGGTGTACAAGACACAGTTCTCATTGCACTTAGAGTCTGGGAAGCTTCTAGAATCTGTAAGTTTGACTGGAGAAAATAGCTCCTGGTTTCTGTGAGAGCATGCAGCATCTACTTTGTACGTATTCTCAAAATTTAAATTCCAAACCTGAAGACTGAAAAGAAAATCAGAATAAATCCTTAGTTTTCACTGTGTAAGTTGTATGTTTATCTTCAACTTTTAACCCAATTATAAACTTTCATATTTTTTTTGTAGAAAGAAGTCATGTTAGGCCTCACTTTTCTATTGATTTAAACAATTTTAAATAATTTTGCTATTTATTTCATTAGAAAATTTATGGAATAAACTATTTTAAAAATATATATGAAATAAGTTTAGTTTAAACACTAAGAGAGTGATCTTGATTAAAGATGGCCACTCATTAGATTTCAGATAGTGCAGATTATCACTTGCTTTTCACTTCTTTCCAGTAATTTTATGAGAAAATATATTTTTATGGAAAACTTTTCTTACAAATTTATTTCTCTTCTTTCAAATCCTGTATAAAGAGATTAAGCATAACCACAAATTTTAAAGTTAGCTTACTAGTATTTTATCTATGCTTATTTTAGAACACCATTTCAGACAACTTATCTAGATAATTTTTGCTCAAGCAAAGAGTCCTGAAATATCAGAGGAATTATGGCTTTGAAGAGAAAGAGAATAGTTTTGTTTTGGTTTGAAATCTAGATTGTTAATGTATTTTAAATAAAACCCCTTTCTGATCATCCATCTTTGTAATACTTGTTGATCAAATGATAATTTACACATCAAAATTTTGTTTGCTGAAGGGTGTTTTAAGGCTTCTTTTCCTAGAACAGTGACATCAATTCACCAACAAGCATTCAGACAGAGTTGCTGGGTGCAGCAACTCCCTGGAGCTGGGGATAGAAAAAGGAGCCAACATATTTGAATGTATTCAATTGACTAAAGAATGAGACAGATTTATATTTAATTTTGTACCCACTCAGGAAGACAACAATGGATGTGGTAGAATTTGTGTTACTACTTTGGGAAGAAAAATGCTGATGGTGCTGATGTCCAACAAGGTGAGACTGGGTTCTGGAATAATTTGATAGGTAGGTTAGTGAAATATTTTAGGCTTAGATTACTGAGATTTTGAGTCAAAGCTACTTCTTTATTAAGACTGCTTAAAGGGTGAAAGTTTAGCCTAGTTCTTTCACATAAAGGTCTTGGCTAGATAAAAAGCAAAACCATAATTCTCAGTATCACAAATTAGTGGCATTGAACAGTTTCCACCTCTGCAACTTTGCTGTGAGGAATGCAATGACAGATTCTGTGCTGTGTTTGCCTATGAGATGATTTCCTTGAAGTCCCGTAATGAGTTGTTTTTGGCAGGATTAATGAGTATTATAATGGCAAATGGATGTTTGCAGCTCAGTTGTGTTTCATCACGGAGTAACATGGGGTTTCTGGTCCCTTGGAGGCCATAATTGGTGGCATTAATGCAGTTTTTAATTACACTTCTTGAAAAAAAAATGAATTGGAACCAAAACAAAAGCTAAGTGATCATCTCTCTGCTGCTTCACATGGTATAAACAGAAGACTGTTGCTATCTCTGATATCTATGATTTGAATTATACCCTCCAGATAAAACATGTGCAGTATATTTTGATGATGATTTTGTTTAAAAGTGTTTTGTTTGCCTTTATTTTCTCATTCGTATATACTGAAACACTCTATTATATGCATATATAATATATGCATATGTAATACAGATCTATATTATACATAAATATGAAATGTATACATATTATAAAAATATACATATTATAAATCTAAGTGAATGCAAAGATAAAATAATAGGCACACTTCTCATATTTATACCCTGACATTGGTTTCATAATCCTCACTGTTAGTCTTGAGCAACATAGTGTAATTAATTCCCAAAGCTCTGTGAATGAACTAGAATGCACTAAGCCATTTTTCTTTTTCTCCTTTCACACATGTATATGAGAAATTACATATTGCTGCTGCTTCAGCATATCCTGTCTTTGCAGTATTATGTTTGTTTGTGGTCTGTAGTGGCAAGCCCAACATTGATCTACAGGATAAATTTACAAAGTGTTCTATGAGAAGAAAATTTCTCACAAGGTGATATGGCATGCACACACACACACACACACACACACACACACAGAGAAAAAATAAAATAATGTAAATTTTAAATATCCACGTTATTGGCCATTTATTCCCAATCTATTTATAAGTAGTGTAACTGTATTGGTTACTATATATTTCCTTCCAGCAACAAAATAATAATTATTTAACTGTTCTATATTTTTAAATAAATCACAGGGCAAAATATCAGACTTGGTTAATTAAATGGTTAGGGGAATATATAAGCCCTTGAGATGAAATGATTGTGTTACCTTTTAAGTTCTTGCTGAAGTAAGTCAATGTGGAGGCTATTCCTATTCCTCGTAGCCCTTTTTTAATATTCTTGATATCTGGGTTATCCTTGAGTTAACAGTACAAGGTCAGAAATGCATTTGGACCAGTAGCAATTAATTATATCTATGGAAAAAATGCAAAATTCAGATGCCATAGAATTCCTCCTATATTTACGTCTTTGTTTTGGTGAGATTTAGCTTCACTTCTTAGAATTGCCAGCAGTTAAGAAAAGAAAGCTACCTTTCTTTAGTGTGAGTCTTTGACACTTAATATCTGTGTCATTTGTACTCTTGCCATCAGGTAAAATTCTTCCTTGATAGGCTCAAACATCTCGTTGCAGGGTTTTTCACAGTCCTATAAAACAGTTGCATCTTCTATTTGTAAAGAAACAAACAATCAGAAATAAAAAACAGACAAGCAAATAAACTAAAACTAAATACCCCTCTGGTATTTATAAATAGGGATTTCAAGAGTTTGGGAACTGTGGAGCAGGTCTTCCGTCAATGGCTGCAGATTTTTAACACATCCCCTACCAGAGAACAGGGACCCAGCCTTGGTTTTATGCGGCTCCATTCTCTTCATGTTCATGATGATTGAGTGTGCTGAAGTTGCTTTGTTTTTTCTTTAGAAGAGTGATGATAGTGATTAATTCAGTTGATGCATCATTGTCCCATCCCCTCCACTTTAGTGGTTTCCACAAAATGTCTTAAAATATCTAGACAGCATTTATACATGGGAGAATTCTGTGTGCTTTTGCATATTATCATTCTATGTAAATCTGATGCTGATCCTGTCAGCCATGCCATCTAAAAACACTGGGGAAAAAAAGACAAAAATGCACGTAAAAATTAATATTTAATGTTTAATACCAGGTAATTGTGTTCATGTGCACATATATACATAAACACGTGTGTGTCATAAACATTCACACAAATACATATATAAAAATGATTTTAAAATTCAGAGTATACTAGCAGTGAACATTTTGTCCTAATTATTTCATGTGAGATTTTTTTTGTGATTTAACATAAATTGTATAATATAATCTCTCCATTTTATAATATAATAATAACAATAAATAATAATAGTTAACCTTTCTTGAGTTTATTCTGTGCCAAGCACTTTTACCTTTATTTTTCCACACATAATCCTTTGGGATAAGTATTAGTATTTTTTCATGTTATGAATTAAACTGAAGCACAGACAAGTTGGGTTAATTCCCCAAGGTCACACATACTTTAACAGAGCTGGGACTGGAGTCCAGCTCTCCATATCTCCACTCCATTCGCACTTAAAACCTCTATAATGCCTATGAGGAGGGATAGAAATAACAGCAAAACAACAGCAAACCTTCAGTTATATTTTTGGTAGCACTATTCAGTCACATAAATTAAATGCATTAATAGGATCTTAATAATCTTATTGCTTTAGTGGATCTTAGAGATTCTGTAATGCACACAGTTCACCTTTGAAGAAATGAATTACTCTCCTCAGTAAGCAAAGACAACTGCAGCCATTGCCTTTCTTCTTGTAGGCTCAACCCACTAATCTATATGATCACAGGCCTATACCCTAGACCTTGCGTGGAGACGTCAATGCAGTCCACTTCTAAAGGCCACTCTATATGGGACTGGCTAATATAGTGGTGAGTGCTGGACTCTGGACGTGGGCAAATTTGGAGTGTAAACTTAGCCCCTCTACTTATTATTATCTTAGCTATGGGTAAACTGATTAATGCCTACATGTTCCATTTTATTTACCTGTAAAATCATGGTAATAGTATTTCTTACAAGGTTGTTGTAAAAGTTAAATAATGCATTTCAAGCACTTAGCCACCCGTACTAAACATTCAATAAATATGTGTTTATTTTTTATTATTAAGCATAAGTGTAACTTTTCATCAGGGTGGTTATTACACAGTAGTTATCATAGTACAGCTACCCTTTGTTTTTCCAAAGCAATCTTCAACAGATGTTTAAAAATTAAATTGAAATCATTTCTGTCTTAACTAACATCATTATACTATAAACAGTGAAGTTTTGAAATTCAAAATTTGGGCATTGTTAATAGCAATGTGGGCCCCAAATGTCTCACGACCTGAGTGAAGCCTGTGGCTGGTTTGTTGTCAGATGTTACTTTTGAAAATATTTTAATTGGTAATGAATTTTGAAAAATTAGGAATCATATTTGCACATAATTTATCAGAGATGAATAAAGTCAAAGCTCCCAGACAGAAGTGCTAGAGATTTGAGTTTGAATTCTAGCTCTTCTACTTGTTTGGCCTCAGGCAAGTGCTTACCCGAACTGAAACACAGTTGTACCAGCTGTAAAAATGAAAAAATAACCTATACCTTGAAGGGCTGTTGTGACTATTAATAATGATATATGCAAAGGGCCTAGGATAAGGCCTGGGACTTAGTAGGCACATAATAAATGGTAGCTATTAATGTTGTTAACATTTCTCATCCAAGGTATGTGTAAATCTTTAATAATAATGCTAATCTATCACTCATAACTTCAGTTGTGCAAATTATGTACCTATATTTTATAATTTAGATGTATTATCCTAGAATTAATGAATTTAGTCATGGTGCCTATGCACTATTTGAAGGAAGACAAAGGTAATTATTATTTTAAGAATTGTTATTATTTTGTAGACTAGTGTTCAGAGTTCTTTGTGTTTAATTTATTTTGAAAGAAGGGAAAATTGTTTTCAAGTAAGTTAATAACTTTTGCTAAAAATAAAAAGTTTAACTTTTCCCCAGTGAACTAAGGCTATAGTTAAATGCACATATAGAAGTGATGATAAAAAGAATGAATGATTTTTTTAAATAAAGGAAATTTGTTTACTCTATGGAATTGTATTTGTAAAATTGTAAAAATTAAGCTGTAAAGTTTCATTTATATTTATTCCTATTCTAAAAATCTTAAAATATTGATCTGAGTATTATATACTCTCTTAACTTAAACATATTTAGTTTTAAAAATTCAAATTCTAGCACTGTACATTTATTCATAATGAGATTGGTTAGTATATAACTTACAACTAGTAAATGTTTGAAATAAAATAACATTATATATTTTATTATGCTTTTAAACTATGTGACTGGAAAAAATATGTGGACTTTGGCTGATCCTCAGGTTAACTCTTGATACTGTATAGTAAATTTTAAAATAATGAATTTTAGAAGCTAAAATATCATTTCTCTGAATCCATTTACAACATAAGATTTTAAGACATTTGAAATTGAAAACAGTAATTATGTCACATGACCTGTCAAATTATAATTAATATATCCATAGTTTTACCTTTTTAGTAAAAGAAACTTCATGGTATAAAATTCCTGAGTCTCTACATTAAAAAAAAAAAAATTAAGTATAACTCTGAATATCATAGATCAAATATACGAAGAGAAAATAATTGAATAACATTTCTTTTTGCATTAAATCTATTTAAAGTTACTAAAGACCTTAAATATTAGATACTAGAATGCATTAAAAACATAAAGTCTGAATAGTTTTAAGGGATAATCTGAGATCAAAACTAATTTTGTCTTGGGGGCTTCATATTAACATTGGGAATATAAATGTTATATTTTATTTTACAGGATATAGAATGTGATCAAAGTTATTTTCATGCACTCCAAGGGAATGATGACTGTTTGCATAAGTCCAAGCATATCCTTTATAAAGGAAACTTTAATACATTTTTTGAGTGAATATTGAATATGTTTTTATGTCACTGACTGTGGGCTGTTGTGATTTTACTACATAAAAAAGAAAGTGCACTGAGACAACTTGGAACTTTTAGTAGACAATTGTAGAAATTAAGATAATCTTTGCTCTTGTTTGATTTATGATTCCCAAATTAATATTGATATTCTTCAATTCTAGATAAATTCTAAATTGCCCCTTTGTTTTTTGTAGCTACCCGATTTACACAAGAATTAGGCTGTTTTTAGATGGAGAGATGATGGATTGATAGAGAGATTTAATTGATGTATTTTAGGTCCTTGCTTACCTTTTAAAAGACTATCTGAAAGATAAGGTCAGGTCATGTCTTTTCCTTTAATCTTTAATATGTTTTTATTAGGGCTGTCTATATTAGTTTTTTCTCTATAAAGACTCAGAAACCCAGGAGAAAAGGAACGTTTCTCAATCGCCCAGTGAGTATAGGTTACTTTTTGCTCCTAAGTGTAACCTATCCACTTTTTTCTACTCCTTTTGGAACTTCCTGTAAGATACTCCATACTGGCTCTATATTAAAGACAAGAAACATTATTTACTTCATTTGTAATTTGTGCTTTTCATTTTTTTCATTCATAATAATGCCTTTTCAATATTTTAATGTATTCTTCTCTTCTCCATACACTCTGTTAGGGATGTTGGGTTATAGCAGATCAAATCAAGAATAGTCTGCCCTTTCTTTATGGCACTTGATTGGTATTCAAAGCTCTACTATACTGGAAATAGCCAATTATCTGATAAGGTTTATAAATTAAAGCTTAAATTAAAGAAGATGGTTCATGTAATGGATAAACAGATTTTACACCATGTATACACTAATGGCCATATTTATGAATCAATTAAGTTAAACATACAAGTGTAGTCTAGGTTCTAATTTCTCCTTTTAAACTCTCCTCATACAATGAATTATGCTTAGTTTTCTCAATAGACCTCTTTAGCCCATTTTTCCCCATGGGGTGGGGGAAAATTACAGACCACCTTTTTTCAGTGTTCCATTTTTGACAATTTAATGTCTTTGATGCTTTCACTGCTAGCCCTTTCACCTTCTTCCATTTTTGCCTACACAACTTCTCTCTGGAAATGGCACACTAAATGGACTGTCCTTCATTATTTCCCCACCACTTCCTCTAAGGCCACTGTCTCTGGGCTCTCTACATATCCATTTTGCTCTTACTTTTCCTGTGGTCACTGTATGTTCCTGCTCTGTGTTTCTCACCTCTTCATTCCAGCTTGTGTGCTCTGTTGCGGCTCACACTTTAAGGAAGCTTTTTTTTACTTAAAGACTCCACCGTAGCCAACATGTCACTTAGGTTCATTCATTTTGATGGTTCCATTTTTCATATCTTCAGCATGATAGGTCCTTTTTATTTTATTTTGAATGTTATATTAACCACCTTTTTTTTTTGTTTTTATCCTCACCCGAAGACATTTTTGCATTTATCTTCAGATAGAGCAGGAGGGAGAGAGGGAGGAAGAGAGAGAGAGAAACATCGACTGGGGCCGGGGACAAACTGCAACCGAAGTATGTGCTCCTAGCGTGAACCAAACTCGGGCCTCTCTGGTCCGCAGGCCGATGCTGAGCCATACCGGCCAGGGCTTAACCACAATTTTAAAAGGAAAGGATTGACTTCCCAGGATACTGTCAGCACTAAGAATTATCATCCATGGAAATGAAAAGTTATTTTTGGTAGGGTTCTGCCATTTTTCTGTCTTTGATAAAATCCTATGACACCCAAAGCTCCTAAGACTGATAATCAAAGCGGGTATTTGTTTTGGGGGCTATTGGAGCTGACCAAAGCATTTTATTTAACCTCTTGTGGACCACAAGGCAGTAATATAACTTTCCATGTACCTCATTCCCCACCTCATCCCATTAGTGGGCATCTAGTATGAAGTGAAGATTTTCTAGGCCCTAAAAATCCCAGCATCTGGTGGCACTACATGTGGCTGCCATAAACTTGATTAATGGAGACAGAAGACTGTAGTATGAGTGCCTGCTTTATGCCTTAGTGGTCTTCCCCAGAATGATTGCCATATCAAGTGATAAGTCTCTAACCTTAGAGTTAGTTAAAATGAAAGGTATAAGAACTATTATGACAAAATTTTGCTTTCAAATTTAGTGCTTTCTTTGTTTTCTTCCTTTTAACCTCAGCTTTTGAATATCTTTCTCATAAATAAAGCCAAAAAATGCAAAAACAAATATATAAAAAGTGACATTTGAAGGGTAAAATTACTTTCAAATATCCAATTGTCCATCAACAGGTAAACAGATTTAAACAAAAGTGGTATATCTATATACTGGAACAATACTCAGCACTGATAAGGAGTGAACTGTTGATAAATACAACACCATGGATGAATGTCAAAATAATTATACTAAATGAAAGACAGACAAAATAAAGACATAGTATATGATTCTATTTATATAAAAATTATAGAATTGCAAACTAATCTACAGTGACAGAAAACAGTTCAGTATGAGGAGGGGAGAGGCAAAAGGAGAGATTATGAAGGAGCATGAGGAGACTTAGGGGTGTGACGGATGTGTTTATTATTTTGATTGTGGTGATAGTTTCACAGGTATATCCAGATGCAAAATAATTATCAAATTATAAAATTTAAACACATTCAGTTTATTGTATGTCAATTATACCTTATTGAAAAACATAAAAAGAATAGAAAAATAGTTATTTTTTCATATTTTTTATTTTAGTAGATACTATCATTGACACTGTTGAAACAGTTTAAAATTATTAGGATAATACTATAGTTTTCTTATTTCTACACACATACACACACACACACACACACACACACACACACACACACAACACCTCAAATGTAATGCTATTGGGAAGTTAAGTGTTTAAAGGTTATATTGACCCTCTTTTCAATATATGATTATGTTGCAAGGGTTTTCACATACTGTGCTATATCCAAAAGTATACAAAAAATAAGCAATGTAATATAGGAGTTCATTATAGAATAGCTTTCTACAGTGACCTATTATTTACTTGCCAAAATTCTCATCGTAGAAGAAAAATAGTAGGAAGAAGAGATTACCTCAGACTATCCAAATGAATTAGATAATATGCATTTTGATCTTAAGAATCTAAATATAAAATATGAAGCATAAGCCCTGGCCAGTGTGGCTCAGTTGGTTGATCATTGTTCTGTGCACCCAACGGTTACCGGTTTGATTCCCGGTCAGGGCACATGCCCAGGTTGTGGTTTGGTCCCCGGTCGTGGTTCGGGGTGTGTGTGGGAGGTGATGGATCAATGTTTCTCTTTCTCACCCTCGCCTTCCTCTCTCTAAAATAAAAAATATATATATATTTTAAAAAGATGAAACATAAAAAGATTAATATTTTTTTTTTATTCAGTCCTCCGAGAAACTCAAAACCAAATTTTGAGTTCAGTTACAGCTATGTGTTAATTTTATGTTTAAATTTCATTTGGTCTTCAGGTATGATTTTTTTCCTATGTATAATCCTTGTTTTTATACAAAAAAGGGATGGTCTACTAAAAATAAAATGAAAAATCTTCAGTTGCCCCAATAAATACACTAAAAACCCATCTATAAATGGAAGAATTAAATGAATTATTGAGAAATATTCACTGAATTAATTTATTCTAGAGTTAGATTCACCTAGATACAAAATAAATACTTAAAAGACTTAATGTATATGTTAATTATATCTTGAGATTCTTGGTGAATTGATAATAATTGTTGATATTCAGTGATCATATGTAAAGTATAATAATTACCAATTTGATGAAGATGAATTGTAAATTTGACTAAAGCCTATTACGTACCTATTTTAGGAATTATAAGTGGTCACCTTGCC
The DNA here is from genome assembly GCA_030848825.1 of Tadarida brasiliensis. NCBI lineage: Eukaryota > Metazoa > Chordata > Mammalia > Chiroptera > Molossidae > Tadarida > Tadarida brasiliensis. The sequence goes on along the minus strand of CM061262.1, from coordinate 56,965,163 downwards.
CACTTTATGAAGATATAGAAGCTGAGTGCTTACCCTATACCAAACTAAAATAGGTTGAACCACTTGTAATTGTGTAGTCAATGGTTTTTGACCTACAAAAACAGTAATTTCATATGATTTGACTAGTAGTAATTAGTGGTGAACCCAGATCTCCTGATTTCCTAGTCTGTGATATTTCATCAAACCAGGCTAGTATTTCATAGTTTTCCCCATTATTAAAGTCAGAGTCCACTAATGAGTTCTGCCCCTGGGACCCTTAGATTTACTATTTGATAGATAATTTAAAAAACAAAAACAAAAACAAAAGAAACACAACAAGTAAGCATGTAAGTAATGGCTACACATCTTTTAGGGTAATTCCTTGAAAAGCCATAGTAAAATACTAGTTTCAGTAGAATGTGTTTTTATAGGGTCCTGACTAGACACAAATCCACAGTGGCATTGATAATGTTTGCTGTCTTGCATATTCTGCATGTAACTCCTTATTTAAATCACCCAAATATTTAAAAGAAGGTATGTGAAGTTTATAGATAAAATGTAAGAATTTACCCAATCTGACATCATGATCCTAGCAGCCTTTAAATACAGCCTCCATACATATAACAAAGTCAGGTATACACAGGTTTCCCCCCTTCAGTGGAGGGGGCAATTCTATTGTATACATTCAAGTTAAATTAACTGAACATTTCTTATAGCAGCCTGAGATTGAGTAACCTTCTCTCCTCAGGAAATGTAACCCCTGTAATTTCACTTTAACCTCTGATTATAGGAATTATCCTTTCTTCATATTAGCAATATTGTTTATTTTATTCATTGGATGTTGCAAATTTAGCATCTTTTAAATATACACCCTAACCACAATAAAATATTCTGTGGCATTCAAGTATGATTCTTTTGTAAGTTGGACCCCAACTGAGCTGTGAATACCCATTAAAAATGTCCCTCTAAATGACTATAATGACAGGGGAGTTGAATAGTCAGTGAAATTTTCTATTATTTTATTTTGTGTGTATTTTCATTAATAATTTATTGATATAAAAGATAAGAATGTTTTACCTCCACAAATTTGTATCTGTAATTTGTTCTCGGTGCACAGACATATTGAGGATGCCACTCGGCAGTACTGATTGAATATTTATTTAAACAAATATCAGTATAACCCAACTAGCTGGAAAATCCATGAGTTTGGTTTTGATAGCAGAGCATTTCTCAACAATTTATGTGTGCATGCAAATTTTGGTGCTTTGGATATAGGCTAAAGTATTTGCTTTATATGTATTATTTTGTTTGAATACAAGAAAGCTGGTTTGATTTGTATGTTTCCCTCTTATAGAATTGTTCCAAGGCTCTGTCAGAGATCACGTAGAGTAATTTTTCCCATCAATCTTTGCTGTGCAGCCATGCACGAATGCAGTAGGAAAAAGGGGGCAGAAATCAAATCACTTAATTGCAGCATTTTTCATCTACATCTTTTGTTTTATGGTGGTAAAGGCCCCGGAGTAGCCTACCATGATTCATGGCTGTCACTGCTGCCGTTAGCAGTTCAATCCTTCATCCTAGGCATTTTGGTACTGAAAGTACCTACACAATTACTTTGATGAATATGACTTGTTTGTTTTTTCCCCATTTTTAGCAGAGAGTGGTTGTGCTTAATACAGACATTTAAATAAGATAGTATTCGTGCCTACTGCATGTGCACTGTATTTCAAAAGTTGTGTGTAGAGTTTAACGATAATATTGCCATTGTCACCCAGGTATTTAAGTTTGCTGAGCTTACGGGCTTTTACTCCTATTTTTATGTTTATATAATGGGAAGGCCTTAAAATAACCCCCACTCTATATAAAAAGAATAACTCACCTTTAAAGATCTACGAGGCTGTGACAGATTCCTACGAAATCTCATTTAAAAAAAAAAAAGCCATTTCATGTGTGGCATTACAAAGCCAGCAAACTAGTCTGCCTCTGCATTTATGCCTAGTTGATCATAAAATAATAACATTTTTGGAAATATATGCATGCATCTTAGAAAGTGACTTACAGTATTTGCATATTTGGAGAAAATGTCAGTGATGTCAGCAGGGGTTCTGAGAGTAGCTAAATGAGCGAGCTTTTCAAAAATTGCTATTTTATCAGCTATGCACTGTCAGCACAAAATGCAACCTCTTTAAGAAAGAGACAAGAAAAAGGCAAGTGATTTAATTTCTTCATTAGCTTACTTGCAACTGAATTACTGCTACACCTAGCAGCAGAGAACTATATGCTGTGAGCTTGAGGAAAACTGTTTAACATCCCTTTTGCCCTCATAACAAAATGTGTCAGAAGTTTTGAGACTCCACCCTTCTCCAAAAATGAAAGGAAAATGAAGTTCTACTGATACTGGAGAAATGGCAATTTGTCACCTCCCGACCTTTACTCTGGCACCACGGTTGAAGCTCATGGTTTTTGGGTTTTTGGTGGGGTTTGTCTTTTTTTTGTAGTCTTTCTCAGTCATTATTTTAATTTCTTTGTTTACTTTTGGATTCAAGCTCTAGTTCTGCATAATATGTTCATGATTAATAAATGTGTATACAGCTTGGAGATAGACCATGTCTATTATTACTTAGCAATGGTAACAATGTTCATTGTATCTACCAAAACAGATTAAAAAAGTATTTCACTAAACATTTAAAAAATCATTTTATACAGAACCACAAATAAACTTCAGAACTGAAAATTCCAAGACAAATCCTTGAAACAATGACCATTAAAATTAACTCAATTTTAAACCCTAAGTGCAACCATATTTTTAAGTCCACTAAATATATACTTAATATCTATTTATGACTGTTGTCTTTGTCTTGTCATAACATGACCTATCTAAATTTCAAGGAAAGATGAAAAATGTCTCCCTATTCATATAGAAAAGTGGCAAAATGCACGAATTTTTATTTGTTCTAACAAAGATTTATCTTTTGGACTCTTCATATCTATTAAAATGTTTCATCTTTAGGTCAAATATTCCACATTTGATGATAATTTATCTCTGTGAAATATGAATGCTTGGATATGATATTTTTATAGAATTGAAATAAAAAAACATTTTAAACTGAAATATGAAGTTAAAAACAAGAATTAATCATCAAAGCAGGAAATTGCTTTGTACTGTAGTGAACTTAAAATCTGATTCTAATTACTGATCAGTTAGGGATGCAAGAATGCAAAGTGGTTTTAGTGGAGATAAGCATTTTATATTTTAATAGTATTTTTGGTCAATGTTCAGCTTTTTCCCTGAGATTTATAAAGTACCAAGAATGAATATGTCACATAAACTTCAGAAGTACAGAAATGCTGTGTGTAAGAGTAGGGCCTTCACTGACAGAGCAAACTGTCTGACCTTATGCTCTAGATCCTAAAAGTAACTGAAAACATATTGATTCTTCAAATCACTTTGTGTTATCATATAAGGACTTAAGCATGCCACAAAATGACAACTATAATTTAATTCAAGAGAAAAAAATTCCAGATGATATTTGCAGCAAAATTATAAAGACTAAAGGAGAATTCAAGAAAAGTCCATTTATTTCTCTACTGGAGGACTCAGAAATTCAGAGGTAAAGAATTCAATTATTTTCGGGTTAGATTCAGGGCAACCTGTTCAATAGTCTTGGAAAATAGTCTTTGCCTCCAAACTCTCATTTCAGCTTTTCCCCAGTTGTTGAGGAATGCATCATGCGGGCAGATTAAATTCTTTTTTTAAAAAATATATTTTTATTGATTTTTAGAGAGAGAGGAAGGGAGAGGGAGAGAGAGAGAAACATCGATTGGCCACCTCCTGCATATCCCCCACTGGGGATCAGGCCCACAACCTGGGCATGTGCCCTGACCCGGAATCAAACTCTTGGTCCATGGATCGATGCTCATCCACTGAGCCACACCTGCTAGGCCAGATTAAATTCTTTACATGGTAGTTGTTTCAAGTTGAGTAGAATCAGACTCTGAGACAGAGTTTGGGAGATCAAAACTTGGGAAGGGAAGGGAAGGGAAGGGAAGGGAAGGGAAGGGAAGGGAAGGGAAGGGAAGGGAAGGGAAGGGAAGGGAAGAGAAGGGAAGGGAAAGGAAGGAAGACTGGGCTAAGGAAGAAGTGGGAAGTCATGCGTGTTGGGACAAGCATGGAGGAATGCTGGTGAGCAAGGATTGCTTGTCAGGTCATTGTGTACTGGGTCAGAATGGCGGGACTCCTGGCCTGAACAGCAGGTGGATGTTGCTCAGTAGCTGAAAGCTGGGGTTTTCTGCTGGATGCAATTCCTGTAGCTGGGAGCACATGCTTCCTTCCAGAGGACCTGGGTGGTCTTCATGCCTAAGACAGTAATTAATAAAATTACACTGTTTCCTTCCTGTGGAAATTGGCAGAGCCTTTAATATGTATTGGAATATTAGTCCGTGTGAAACTTCAAGAGAGGTAATGGTACGTAGTGTTATCCATAGTGTTTGACCTCAGAACCTATATATTTTGATCTCATTAAGCATCTCAGAACTAGAGTTCTGTGGATCCTATTTTGGTAATCACTGTCCTGGTTTAAGCTAATTTCTGCAGTTCCTAAATTCTTCTTTCTTTCTTCTCTTTTGCTTCCTCCTCCTCCTCCTTAATTTCCATATTTGCCTATATGCCTTAAATTGTGGAGCAATGTCACCTGTAATGCTTATCGCTTAAGAAGCAAAACTTTAAAATTATACAATATATATATTAGGGACCTATGTGATAACATCTATTGGTTAAGGAACCCAGGAATTACAGGAATAGGTTTTGGAATAGGAACAGAGAAAATGATACCTGGTGCTGAAACAATCACTTACTAAGAAAAAATAATCTGAAGGTACTTTATTCTGAGTAATTTCAACCCAAGATTTGGCTGATATTTTTGTACAAAACTAAGTGTTTTGGTGTCATATATATACAACTCAGTGCGGCTTTTTATATAATTATCCAAAGAGTAGCATGGAACTTAAATTAACCATTAAAGAATAGAAAGGGGCATTTGGAAGGAAGACATTCTGTGTGATTCTCTATAAATGTATAAATATAAAACATTAAAATATAAGCTGAAGTAAGTATGTACCTTTGGACAAAAACAGGTCTTCAACATTGTTGCTACATAAAAGATAACCTTTTTCCCTTGGTCATGAAATATGTCCTTGAAAAATTAATAAATGAATTTAATATCATGTTAGTGTACAATAGAATTAGCTACATTTTGTACACTGTTTAATTCTTGTGGGAGAGGAACAAAATTTCCTCTACCCTCAAGATTCTTCTGGCTAGTCTAATAATCAAATAGAAATGAGACAGATTAGCAAGAGAAGATAACCAAATCAAATACATACATATGTATGGGAACCCCACGTACATGAGAGAATCAGAGACCCCACATGCAGGAGAGTTCAGAGATAGAAAGAGGGATTGAGGTATATAAGACATTCTGAGCTAAGGATGAGATACTGCACCTTGGGGTCAAAGGGTCATTGCAGGATGATAAGAAGAGCAGAGGTTTAGTAAATAAGACTTTGCCCTGCCTTATAGGTGGGTCGAAAAGGTTATTGCTGATAACCACTTATGGGCAATGCCTTTAATTCAAAATTTTCTAGGCAGTTTTGGGTATGGGGTCAAAAGTTTCTCCTGAGCCTGTGGCTAAAGCTGCCTTTAGCTCAAAACAATCTGCATGCTATGAAGGGACCTCTTGGGGTGACTCTTTCTGGATGCCCACTTTCTCATACTACACAAATCACCTTTATAATAGTTAAACCTCGAATAAACTAGAGTTCTAAAGATGGTATCTCTTTTGAGGAAAATTTTTTAAAGAAAAAAAGGGCTTTTTTCCTCATAGCTCTTGGTATAGTTTACATTTCAAAAATAAATAAATAAATAAAAAGATGTGAAATTAGAAGAAGCATATGGATTAGAAATTCACTGAAAATCTAATGTTTTCTTTTCTGTCAATTCAGCAAAACTTTAAATTCACTATATTACTTGAGTCATGATTATGTAATATGTTTTGATAAAGTATAGGTTCTATGTAATATATGTTCTCTTCTGGGAGAGCAATATTGGACATTTTAGGACGTACTATCTCTTCTCAAAACCTAAGTACACAATAACAAGCAAAAGTTCTAACTTAATCTTGTGAAATAATGGAGTTGGTTTATCACAGAGCCCAAAGCACCCAGTATTACCAAGTTTCTCAGTATTTTACTATGTTTATTCTCATTTTCCAACAACAGATATGAGGGATTGGTGCTTGTGCCTAAAACTCTCATCCACACAATTAAATCTGGGTTTTGAAATTTATTTCTATTAGAAAACCATCATGTGTCCTGGATACAAGGCAGGTGGAGGCTCTGCTTGAGCCCTTCTGAAATAGCCCCTCAGTGACAGTGTGTCCACAGAGTACAGGCTGAAGAGTAGCATAGTCACTTTCTTAATGTAAAACGTCCTCAGAATTCCAATGAAATCCCTAAAATCCTAATCTGAAACCCAGAATTGTAAAACATTTTTTTCTCTTCTCCTACTAGGCTCAACAGAGTTGCCTTAGTGGTATTTTCATTGAGATTAAAATGGACACGGCCTTGATTGTACATAGAATGCTGATTGGAAATGTGTCTGTTTTGCTTTCTTTCCATACAGTCACCCTTCATTTTCAGTTTTTTTTTTTTTAATTACTGGGCCATAGCCTCAAGTTTCTGACTTAGTGGATATGGGTTAGACATTGACGATTTGCATTTTTTTGTTTAAATTTATTAGGGTGACATTGGTTAATAACATTAGATTTCAAGTGTATATTTCTGTGATACATGTCCTGCATTGTGTGCCCACCACCCAAAGTCAAATCATCATTCTTAGTTTCAACTGGCTAATGCCAGAAATGCAGCACACATATTTAAATACCTGGTTATGAGAATAAAAAGCACACAAACAAAAACCCCACCACATTCTATAAAGTTTAAAATATCATTCAGAATGCTTATCTTGTGCATAAGATGGTCTTCCATACTCTACATTCTAATTAAGTAGAGCAGTAAATCAAAGCATGCTGGATGTTTTGTGAGGAACAGCTGGATTAAAATGTGCTTGAGAATAGAGGCTGGTGTCTTGGATGTCTTTTGGCAGTCTGCCTGCATTGGTGTAGCTACAGAGTACTGGAATGCTTGATATTTTCAGGGCAAGTTCGTTTTCCATGGCTTACAACCTGCTTAATGCAGGGAAGAAAGCTTGTAACTGTTTTGCCATCTCATCAGTATGTGATATGGAATAATCACAGTGGTTACCTAACAGTGATGGAAAGCCTGAGCAGCGAGGAAAAAGGGAACTGCAAATCTGACTGAACATGGGCATTTCAGGTTTGGAAATATGTGCTACCTACTAAAATGAGCTATCGACTAATTCAGGAAGAAATGTTATATGGACTTAATGTTCATCTTCATCCACACTATAATGAGAAGGATTAGACTGGCTTCCATATGGGGGATATTTATTTCAGCAATACAAGAAAATGTATTTCCCTAATATTTTTTTCTGTATGCACAAGGCCCTAAATTTTACACATGTGATTAATGTTTTAATTTGCTGTTCTAGTTGGATACAAGTTTACCATACAGTATAAATTACTTACAAAGAAATTTGCTTAGATGAAGCTTAATTCATAAGCTGTTTAACCACCTTGTGTGGTATTGCTGCTTTTTCTCTATGGGACTCTGCAGCTATGCAGCTTATTTTAAAAATAAAAGCACTCATCCTATAAAATATTTTTAGATTATTTAAAAATAATATATGCCAAAATCATTGTCATTTAGTTAAATTAAAACAAACAAACAGACAAACCAATCAAAATCCCTTGAACCTTAACAGTTACATCTTGACTATGTTTTAAAATTAAAAATAAGCCAGATGTGTTTAATTTTCATGGGCCTTATATGTTTAATGTTCACTTTTTAATTCCCTTGATATTTAGTAACCTAGTATTCTTTTGGCATACATTTAGTTTATGGGAGGCGTAAATAAAATATTGGTAAATATCATGCAGAACCTGGTTTCCTTTCAATTAATTCTCAGTTGTTTCTCATAGAATAAAGAATGCATTTTTAGAAATAGAATATCATGTCAAAATAGCCCCAGGACCTCTTTACCCGTCCTCAGATTGAGCTCAATAGGTGTATATATGAATTAATTAATATGTATAAATTTAATTTATTTCATCTGTAGTAGAAAGGTGATATCAGTATCTCCCGCATCTACATTTTATTGTGAAGGCCCATCACATAATGTATGTGAAATGCACTGAAAACTTTAAAACTGAATATTTGTATTTGTTATTGCTATTTGTATCAATAAGCTTTTCATTCGAATACCAAAGAAGAGCACTGCAGAAAGGTGCATTGTGACAAGAAAGATCAGCCAATATGGGAGAAAGGGACAGCTCCTGGTATTGTGGGACCTGATGCATATACAGTTTCTGAAATGGGGGACTCTCAGCGTCTTAAACAAAAAAGAGTACAAAATTGTGCATATAAAATGATATGCAAAAGTGAACATTCATTTAGAGTGAGAAAACAAATCACAACAAATTACAGCAGGCTAGAGATACAGGTCTTGTTCTAATAAATTGAGGCGATTTTCTAGAAATGCTCACAGAGAAATGCTACGTGAATACAATCTCACTGTTCCTCCTTACCTAGAACCTTCTCGGGCTCCTAGTCAGAAGCAGTAGTGACAGGACGAAAGGACATTGTATTCTAATGCAAAAGACAGGCTTTTTTTTACCCTTTTGGATTGTGTACAGCAGTCTAGGCATTATGTCAGTTTCAGCATTAACTTTGGAGCCTCCTTAACCGGGGCAGTGTGGGAAGCTGGTTGTGAATTTAAATTTCATAGCAAATAACACAGCCCTCTAAGAACACGTTTATAAAGAAATGCCATGATTGAGTAAAAAAAGTATTTAGAGCCTGCAGTTCTTGAATCATTGAAGATAGAATAGATCTTTCTATAGTCTTTCTTTTATGTATGCTGTAACAGTGAATGCCACGACGAGAGCAAAGCTAGATTTTTATGAAAACTGAGTAATAATAATTGTAATAATAGACATGTATTCAATACTTACTATATTTCAGAAATTCTTCTTAGCACTTTAAATGTATTAAGACATCTAATTCTCAAAACACTCTCTTCACCGTACTGATGACAAAGCTGAAGCACAGAGAGGTTAAGGGAGTTATCCAAGTTCACAGTCTAGTAGGTAAGCAGTAGTGAATCCAGGATTCAGACCAGAGAGTCTAGCAGCAGAGTCCAACGCTTCCTATTCTACCTCTTTGTAAGGTACTGAGGACTTAATTTTCCAAATCTTGAGTAGATTACAGAAACTAAACCAAACATGCAGACTAAATCCAGAAAATATTGAACTGATTGTGTTACACAAGTTCTGTTCTGACTTGTTTTCCAGTTCTATATTTTCCCTCCTAACAATACAGCTTCTGTAAATCTAAAAACAAACATTAAAAAACATACTTCATCTTGTTGATAATAGCCATTCTAACAGGTGTGAGGTGGTATCTCATTATAGTTTTGATTTGTATTTCTCTAATAGTGAGTGAAGTTGAACATCTTTTCATTTTTCATATATCTGTTGGCCATTTGTATGTCTTCTTGGGAGAGATGTCTGTTCAGTTCCTCTGCCCATTTTTTAATTGTTTGTTTGTTTTTATTCACTAAGTGTACATTGCAGCCTACCAATCACCTATTTAGACATAAACCTACTTGACTTTATTCATATAATTAATAAACATTTATTCATAACCATTGATATCTTCATATTATAACAGAGAACAAGGATCTGGCTAAAAATAAATATTGGTTCTCCATTTTATATATTACTTATATTTGTATTACATATACTACTCTGTCTTGTTTCAAAAAGGGTTTGTCATTGATCTGATTCTTCATATTATCTTCCTTTGGTTATTAAGAAAGAATAGAATGCAAATAATTCTAAGAAAAATTATAAATTGTTTTTAAAAAGAACACAAAAAAACTTTGATTCACCCATTATAGTTCTAGTAAATGACTACTATATATGACAATAACAAATTGCTAGGTTACTGTGGATACACAGGTCACCCACAGGAGAAGGAAGAAGTAGAAAATATGGATGCACCTTTGGACAATAAACTTAAAACCTGTTTGGAAAAAAATGACACACATGTGAAGCAATCCAAGAGCAATGCAGAGCAGGATAGGCAAGTGTGAGACAAGTGAGAGTAGCTTAGGAAACAGTGTATACATTGTGAAGGGATGGTTTCAGTCACTTTGGGCTTCTGAGGCATGTAAAGTTTCATCTGGCCCTTGAGGGAGAAAGGAATGACTTCGCATTGGGAAAAATGGGGAGATAATTCCAGGTGGAAAACAGAATAAAGGGCATGATGTCAGCAACTTGTGGACTTCAGTTGTGTGTAAGAAGTTAGTATTGTCTTTAAGGGTGCATATTTGATCTTAATGCTGTAATGGAAACTAAATAATATATTTTCAATGAAAATAGTTACCTTATTGCTTTCATTTGAAAATATACATTGTTTGGAGAGTTCCATAGTGGATTCAGTGTGATGCAAATGAATGAATAACAAAATGTAAAGCCTAACATAATATTTATATAAAACTTAGCATTATTTTAACATCTAGCCTAGTGTTGAGGTACTATTTTAAATTGCTCTGTGATTGAGAGATATATTTTATTAACAGAAACAACCTAAATATAAGGGCTTAATAAGGCTGAAGAAATCAGCTATGTAATGTTTTAGTGGATTATAAAAAGATTTAATGATCAGTGACTGATTCCTATTTCTTCTTTCATTGTTGATAACGTAGCAATGAAAATTGCTGCCAGTACTGCATTCTGTAACCTTACTAGGAATCACCGTTTTTAAAAAAGACAAAATGAGATTAAGATTATTTAGTTGTTTTTATAAGCTTTGCTTGATCCTGTTTAAAGTCACTTTGGGGATCTTCAAGTTTTTATTCCAAAGTTCTGCCATTTGAAACCCTTCGGTGGCATAAACATTCCATTATACAGAAAATCAGACACGTATACAAACTCAACTTGGCAGAAATATATGTTTGCAGCCAACAGACTGTGCACAGTAAGCCCAGAATGAAATATAATCAGGGGTCTGATGCTGACATGGTAAGAAGACTGTGGTCTCCTTAAAAAGTGGTGAAAATGTTTTCCCTTAGAAATCAATTACAAAGAAAAAGGAGGGGGAAAGCTCCGATGTTTTCTCTGGAAATGCATGCTTAATAATTGCTTAATGATCATATTTGTAGAAAAACTACCAAAACAAATTAAGTACGTCTTTTACATTTTGAAGGCCGTGTGTAATGAGATGGGGAGTTATGCAGACTGACCACTCAGAGGTCACCAACATATTATCTCTCCATCAGTAAACTTGCCAATTCCAGGGCCTGCTCCTCAGCCTCTCAGGACCAGCAGTTTGTGTTGGGCAGCACACCGAGAGTTCACGGGTCCCACACAGCTGGACACCCATTCATCACATTCGCAGAGAATGCTACATTAAACATCAAACAATGATTTATTAATTTGTAGTGAAAGATACAAATGTTGATCAGTCCAGAATTCTCATGTTGGCCTAACCAAAGCTTTTTCTTATTTTAACAAAGCCCCTACATGGGAGGCTGACTTATTAGTCCCTCGATTTCATCCACAGATGACTAATGACATCTATTGTGACAGGTTTTGCTAGTTTAAAGACAACCTAATCAACCTGTTTGTTCATGGTTATCCTTATATAGCACCAATGATGTCTAAGATGGCTTTTGACTCTATCTTTTACTGGACACCTCTAGATATACTTTTAAAAAACCATTAATACTGTCAAATGAGCAGACATTAGGGATCCTAATAAATGATGAGCCATGCGTGTTTCACTACAGGTGCATTAATGTGATACAGGGAACATACATTCAACATTTTCTCCGTATGTTAAAAGAGGAATGTGGAAAACATTTGTTGAAATTCACTGGGCAACAAATGGGTAATCCTTATTTTTACTATAAGTGAAAGATAAATGACATTAGCATTTATGCTCATAACTAGCTGCTCAGCTTGCTCACCTTCAACTGGGTATTGCCTCACCTAACTGATAAAGCAAATGCCCCCTCCAAACTCTCTCCCTGACTCAAGTTGATTCAATCATAGTAACTTCCTATGTGAATGTTTTTCCAGAGATAAACACCTGACCTAAGCTGGGCTTATTGTAATACATTTTCTGGACAGTTGGGACTTGAAAAGGACTCTCTTTCTCTCTCTGATGGGTAAAGCTGTGTAATGTATCCTTGGGAACTGTCTGTGGCCACATGGAAAGTACAGGTCTACAAAGATAGGATACACTAATAGCATGCAGTAAGAATCAAAGAGAATTAATGAAGAGTTCCAAAAGCATTAAAATTCCTGCTTCCAGTTGCCTCTGAGGTCTAAATCCCTGAGCTTTCCGTAGCAGTTTTGGTTTTCATTTCAAGTGTGAAATTTTTAGACACACACACACACACTTTTTTTTTTAAAGTGAAGCTAACAAGTGTTTAGTTTCCATTAACTGAAACTAAAAATTTTTTAAATAATGCAAGAAAATTATTTACAAATATAGAAATTTACTTATTAGCCAGATAAAATTCAAAGGAACTTAGTGATAAAAAAATAAACATTTATGAAAGAAAGATACATTTAAGTTACATAGCATTTCCTTGATTTATTTAAAGGCCTTAGTGATTAACAGTTAGTACAAAAACCATATGATTCATTTAAAAACTCATTATTCATGGCTTTATATTTATACCCGAGAGACATATACTCCTCTTTATGAATATTAATATTTAATTACATTGATTTTTTAATCCCTTATCATCGAAAACATTGTATTAGTAAGATAATATCCAATTACCAATAAAATTCTAAAGAACTATTATTACCAATATTTTAAAATCACAGTCCTAAATAGGATATTTGTTTTTACTTATTTGTGCTGAATGTTGAGGGTGAGATAAATATGAAATGCATTGCCTCGAAGAAGAGTTATAGGATAGTGGATATGCCTCAATAGATGTAAAAAACAGTACAGTTCAGCAAACAACTGTTTATTAGCATTTTTAAAGCATCTAAATCCTCAATGAAACACTGATAAATATGGAGTGGAATTAATAGTGGGTGTTCTGCAATACCAGTTTTTGTATCATTTTGAATGAAGAGAAAGACATAAATTGAGGGTTCACTGTATTTTATGTAACTATATATGTGGATTTAGTTACTGTTCCAATGGAAGTTTTAACCCAAAGAATCAGCCTCAGAAATCCTTTCTCCCAACTCAAAGCTACCTTTCCCCACCCTACCCCACCTTTAACTTTTGACTTGCCTAACTCCTGCTCATTCTTCATAGCCCAGGGGATAAACCCTCCTTTAGAAAGTCTGCTGTTAGTTTCCTAAAACTGAGTTAGACGACTCTCTGAAGGATAGTTGATTCTATCTCATGCTGGCAATTCTTACTGACTCACCCTCACTCTGATGAGCTCTGTTCCTTCTCTCCTCAATCGATTGTCAATTCCTACAAAGTAGAGACATTGGGTTTATTTTGAACATAGTATCATCAGAGATTAGCACAGTGCAGAGCACATAGTTTCTCAATGAAGCAGTGATGAACAAATGCATCTCGTGATTTTATTGAAAAATTATCAAACAGTTGCTTCATAGTAAAGAAGGTGGAGAAATAGTTAAAATAATTCTGGGAAAACCCAAGGTTGTTTTCTCAAGTTGAAAATTGAAATTTCTTTTCTTAAATTGAAAATTGAAGCTAACAATTTGTTTATAATATGGAATCATAGGACAAATGAATATATTGGATGGGAGGGATTTAATATTATTTAAATTACTTCTCAAATGATAGGCAGTAGTGAGACATGGCATGATATTTGTTGGAGAGATTGTAAACCTAAAATAAATTGCACCATGCTTTCTGGCTTGTGTGGAATATCAACATGGAAATCATGGTCATGAACAAGATATTTCACATCAACAACCTAAGTGTAAGCCTAGTGTTCTTGCTTCTACTGGTCTTCATATCATAGTTAACTATGCACTTATCTAATTTGCCTGGAAAAAAAGAATGCCAGTTAATAAAAATTATTATTAATAACACCTTGATAAACATTGTACCCTCTGATATATATTTTTTTCAAAATAAGTTCTTTTCATTCAGAAAAGGCTACTGAATAAATGATTATTTTGCCCGATTTATGGGGCTTTCATTTTATTTTTAATTTATCTTCATTGTGGAATGTATTACAGATGTCCCTCCTTTTTTCCCCCCATTGACACTCCCCTTCCCTCTCCTGCCCCTCCTGCCTTCTCCACACTGTTGTCTGTGTCCATTGGTTATGGGGCTTTTAAATAGCAGACAACCTTTCTAATCAGGAAGCACACTGTTAGTTTTTTGTTGTTATACAGGGTTCTAAGTTTTTACATGAATAAACTAACTTTTAGTGCCATTGATTGAATATTCTGCCCTTCCTACCCACGACTTTTCACTATCAATCCTGATATAGAGGAGGAGAAGAATATCATAGAAGATCAATTAATATGTTTGCATATTTAACTACATTTTAAGTTAAAACAAGAAAAATGAGGATTGGCACATATCATGGTTGTTTCTGCAAAAATAAAAATTTTTGGATAGGATGCTAATAACTTTATAGCTCTAAAGACCATAAAGATAACACAAATACATAATTTACAACATTGAGGCAAGCCAAGTTGAAATGCAATATGAATTGGTGAAAATTAGAAATATTGTAGGAGATTTCATATACTTCAATATTTTTCAGAAAAATATTCAATTTTACCTTGGTTTCTACATGATTAAAAGGAATAGAAAGGGAGGGTACTCTTTAAATAAATTTTATTAAAAAATGTTTTTTTAAGTGACAGCACTTAAGTAACAATGGGCATTCATTGCAGTAAGGTAACTTCTCCTGGTGGTAGCATAGCTAATTTCTAATATTTCCATTAGAAAACAAAACAAAACAAAAACTCCTATAATGTGTCCTTTAAAAATTGAGTTTGTAAGAAAAAATATGCATTAATTTTCTATCACTTTATACAATATTATCAAGTTAATATCTGTAACTAATACTTCTCATTTTTACCCATGAACAAAGAGTAAAACCAATTATAAGAAAATATTGTAAATTTTAAAAAAGAAAAAAGCCAGTTGAGGAATTGGGCAAAATATATAGTAATTTAGTATGGTAAAATTATGATAAAAATATTTTTATTTTTGTGTAGAAATATTAAAAATATGGAAATTCTTGATTATGACACATAGCCTATTAAGAAATATAACCAATAATATACATATTCTTATTTAATATTACTATTGTCATTCATATATGAGACTAGTTTTTTGAGCTATATTTTTGGTGAACACAAAAATAAAGTGAAATATTTCATTGAGATGCATACATTTGATTTCCATGTGGCCTTGTGTACATTTATTACTTAAGCTATGATCAGAAACAATCATTTGAAATTATCGTTATTTGAAAAATTATAGGAGTAATATTCATTCACAGTTATTTGTCCATATCTTGGCAATTCCTGTCATTACAGTTCTTCAAAATGATTCTTTGTACTTGTGGTATTTGATTTAGTCAGTGGCACTGATGTTTAATGTCTTTTGAGCTAAAACACAATGGTTTTTTTTCAAGTTAGTACAATTACTGGAAAAATAGACAAAAGTGGCCTAAGTATCAACTAATTTCCCATGTTTTGCAGCAGCATACTTTAGAATATTTAGCAATTTGTCTACCAGAAGGGTTATGCATTGCCCCATTAAATATGTAAACACACTTAATTGGTTATAGTCACATTAATTTTATAGGACATGATAAAAATATGTTGGTAATGTATCATCGTACACAAACATTTGTTCTGTGGCAATTATTTTATTTTTGTTGTCATTGAAAATATATTGGGCAATATAATTTTGTGATGTGGGCTAATGTCCCACCAATCCACTACAAACAGTTTACTTCAAACTAGTTAGGAAAATATGCTTAGTTCTTTACTCTTAGGGTGATAGTGAGAATTAAATGAAAATAATTAATATTGTTATACAATCAGTTAAAACAAAATTAAAGATAAACTGTTATTTATAAAGCCATGATTCCTTCCAAAATTGCATTTTTCTCTCTAACCCCAGTACTTATCCATATGCATATGTTGACATACCACTGTAATTACAATTTTTATTAAGCTTAAAAAGTGTATTTTATGAAAAAATATTTCCATGTTGCTAAATATGGACTTCATAATTTTCATATTTAATGTCTATCAAATACTATGTGAACTTTTCTATTTGCATTTTGAAAATTTTAACATTTTTCAGTGTAATAAATCAGCTTTAACTTGTCCTTCCACCTCACCATCATTATTAGAGTGACTCAATTTTAATATCAAGTTTGATAGAAAAACATTATCACAATTGTTTAAATTGTAATCTATATCATAACATTTTATGTTAAACACATTCTCTTCTGTTTGTATACTAATTATATTTGTATTTTATGAATTGTTTGTTCATGCTATTTGTCCTTTAGATTTGCCTATATATTTATCTATAATGTTTCTGAGTATATTTCTTACCAATTTTATAAATGATTTATATAACATAAATAAAACCTGTGGCTATAAATATTTTTATATAGGTTATATACCTCTTTATTCTGAAAATAGAGTTTCAATTTCTGTGTAGTAAATCCTGTCTATCTTTGGCTTTCTAATTTCTGCTACCACTTCAAAGCTTAAAATTGCCATCCCTTAGGAGAGTTTATAAATATTCAAATCTATTTTCTTCATTTTTCTGATTTAAATATTTTAAATATTAACTCTTAATACAGTTAGAATTTATTTTGGTGTCTATCTATAGGTGGAATTTCCATTTTTGGTTCATTTAAAGACCACCGCATAAAACATTTCTTATTTTTTTCTCATATGTTGTGACTTACCAATTTAAAATATTATAAATATACAACAGAATCTGCCTTTAACTTTTTGTTCTATTTATTTCTGTATGTATTTTTGAATACCAGATTTAATTTCCTCTATTTTGGTGCTATTTAAGATTAAATTAAATGTATTAAGACTAATATACTCACATTTTCTTTCATGAGTTCTCATTATTTAAAAAATTAATACTCTAGTACCCTGATTTTTTTTCAATATAAGGGTTAAAAACATGATGATTCTTTCAGAATTACAAAAGGTAATATTGGGTATGAAATGAGAATTTATTCTAACTATGGGAATTAATGAATTTATACGAGCCCTGAAACATTTTTTCAACTTTTTAACTATTTTAGTAAGATGGTTTTATGGAATTTTAAACTTTTGATTTAGAGGATACTGATCTTCATTTTGTAAATTAAACACCAATTAGCCCTCACTTGTAAGGAGCAGGATTCTTTTAAAAAGTTCTTCTGAAAAGCTACAAATAAAAATACTATTATGTGAAAAAAAGGATTATATTCTACTGAACAATTTTATGATCAGAAAATAGCTGACCTAAAGTCACTATCTTGAACCCAAACTGCACCTTTATTTTAGTGGCTCTTCACTCCTTTGGTCTGTTTCTAAACTTTAGAAAAATGTTATACAATCTTAGCTCAAATTAGAAAGAAAAAAGTAGCTCATTTTATAGAGAGGTTTCCTGCACACTTGCGTGTGTATGTGATAGGACTCTAGTAGAGAAAAAAAAGAGAAGAAATGTTTCTAAATGGGATGACTTTAATGAAACTGCTCAGTCTGCACAACAGTATCATGTATTTTACTTGAATGAAGTTGTTAAACAAGATCTCTGTTTATATATACTGTTGTGCAGTTATCAACCCAATCAAAAACTCACTCATTGTTTTTTAATTCAAAAGTGATTAGCAAATGCTGAGAAGTCACCTTATCTCACTAAAACACAGGTACCAACTCCGAGTAAATATTTTGGTAAACAATTATTCTGGCCTTGCATATTCAGCAGCATGCTAAATTATGCATAATCTTGCATAAGTAATAAGTGAAGGTAGCTTAAATTCCGCCTTTTTTTTTTTTTTTTTAACCTGACCTATTTCTTTCAGTGCTGTTAGCTGCTTAAATCATGTATGAGCTTTCTGTAAGGCTTCAATGAGTAGCTCGGGTGGAGAAACCAGTAATAAATTTCAGGAGAAGACAAGTTTTTTGACAGGCATAATGCAACACATACAGGGTCTGGAACTCACACTCTGGGAATTTAGAGCAATCCTCTCAAAGCAGCTTTTCTCTGTTACATTAATAGAGAAAATGAAGTATGAAAGTCCTCAGGAATTACTGCTAGGTGTAATTTAAATAATTTACCAGAAGACAGTTCAACACATGCATAGAACAGGGGCATACAGAGTTTGCCATAAGCAGTTTATAAATAAACTATATTCTGCTGAAGTAAGTCAGGCATAAATTATAACTATTCCTTTTGTGGCTGTACCCCGTTCCTCATTGTAATAGTGATTTAAAAAAAAAAAAATCTGGGTTATGACCTTCTCCTGAAAATCACAGACATTGCCTGCCTTGTACCTTGCTTATGAGCTTCCTTATGGATAATGATTTGGTGGCTATGAGATCAAAGTAAAATTACTACTGCTAGAAATAAAAAAAAAAAAAAATCATTGCCTATCTGTAAACAGAATTGCAAAAGAATTTCTTAGCTTGGTTGGAGGCAGGGGTGATATGTGGCCAAAGACCATCAAAGAGATATCATTTTATGAAAGCTTTATACCTTATATGTAGAGAAAAAAGGATATAGTTTCTATTTCTTGCTTCAAATATTGTGCCTTAAATTACCAGGTCAAAGGGAAAATGCCAAAAGAAATATATAACGAAGTCTCAAAATTATGCAGAAATTATTTGTAAAATATGCATGTGGAGGTTAAAAAGTTTCTATTCCATAAAGCCTAGATGGGCTATAATGGCAGTCAAGATTTTCCTAAAATACACTGTTAGCACTATGGAGAGAGACTTTGCAAAAGGCAGGTGATCTGGAATGCTTGCTCTACTCCTAAAACATCAAATTATAAACCAGCATTCTGTAACTTTTACTTTCATTTAGCTTTCCTTTGATAGAGAAAATAGATTCCTTGAGGAAAAAAATAGTATAGGCTAGACAGTGAAGAGCAATGTTCCTGATGTTACATAAGAAATACAGAAAGATAATGTTCCTCCTCATAAGTATTCTTTTAAATACACATAAATCACACTTCCTAGGTTGTCCTTTCTAGAGAGAGAGAGAGAAAGAGAGAGAGAGAGAGAGAGAGAGAGAGAGAGAGAGAGAGAGAGAGAGAGAGAAAAATTAGAGTGAAACTTTTGTCTGGCAATACATGCAATACAGGTGCCATAACCAGAATTCAAATGCTGCCTAGAGGGGATCGTGGGAATATAGAAGATATATTGCAATAATTATACTTTTATTTTCAGAATCAATTTTGTAATAATGGCTTCATGACTTGAAAACACCTGTTAATAAAGGAAATGCTTTTCTGAGCCTTGATCAGCAATGTGGATGGAAATATACTTTTATTTGTACATGTCCTAATGGAGAAGAAAGAATTAATGTATTTGCCATTCAGACATTTAGATCTTGGCTGTGATTTACTTATATGATCTTGATATGTGATTCTTGATATGTCTTCATATCTTTTTTTAATTTTTTTTTCTTTATTGATTTTAGAGAGAGAGGAAAGGAGAGGGAGAGAGAAGTAGAAACATCGATGAGAGAGAACATCGATTGTCTGCCTCCTATGTGACCCCACTGGGGATCAGGCCCACAACCTGGGCATGTGCCCTGACTGGGAATACAACTGGCAATCTCTTGGTGCATGGGTCGATGCTTAACCACTGAGCCATATTGGCCGGGCTATCTTCATATCTTGATATGTCTTCATCATGATATATTTGTTGTAGTGATGGGTCTGCATTAGAAAGCTTGCCCCAAGTTATGAGATGAAGAGATTCTAGGGAACTAATGTACTAATGGTGACTATAGTTAATAACTCTTTATTCTATACTTGAAATTTGTTAAGAGTAGACCTTAAGGATTTTCCCCCAAAATTCAAAATAAAAAATAATTGTATGAAGTGAAAAATGTGTTAATTAACTTGATTGTGATAATCATCTCACAGTAAACACATCAAATCATGTTGTACACTTTGAATATATTACAGTTTTATTTGTCAACTATACTTCAGTTAAACTGGGGGTGGGGGAGGAAAGGTTGACCCAGAACCCTACAATTGGCAACCTGGCTAATATAGGTTAGAATCTTAAATCTCAACTCATAGCTATAAGTAACTAAATGAAACTGCCAAAATAGATATGTAACATGTAGAAACATTGAGAAATTTGTACTGAGTAAAAGTGAGAAACTCCTTAAGTCTTCATTGGGTTGTATTTGCTTGAATAGAGGAATAAACGAAAAAGTTCTAATATGCAATCAAAATCAACAGGTGTGAACTTATGAGATTATTGCTAAAATATTTTTTCTATAAGTATCGCTCACACAAGGTGAGTGAATTCTTATATAGTTATTGTAGATGCTAGTGTCACAGTATAGTTTGCAGACTGTTGAAAGTCTCTGCATTTCTTTAAGAGTATTTAGAAAAGTCTGAGAAAATACTGTTCTAATATCCAAAGGAAGAAATGTAAAATATAAAATGCTGTAATATGCATCTACACAAAGCTTATTTACATAATAATATTCATATTCTTATGAGAATAAAGTTTGATTCTATGATTGTGAGATTTAAGTACAGCACTTGTTGATGGGATATGGGTGGCAAGGTTAGACAGGAGGAAAGGTATTAGTAGTGCCTTGTACTGCTGAGGAAGGGAATCCACCATTGGACCACAAGAAAAAATCTTGCAAAATATTAAGGAACTATTAAGATTCCCTGGGTCTGCTTGAAGATGGGGGTATATATCCAAGGTAAAGAAAGTAGTATCACAAGAAATATAACAAATTCACAGCTTCATTGTTTTGACTTTGGCCAGTCTGGGCTTAGAACAGATAAATTCAACTTCTTAGCATTTTATTCAGTCATTTATAAATCTGCAGTCAAAGCCCATACTGATAATACAAGTCTTCTTGTTGATAACTTTGGCACATATGAAAATCTAGTCATGTGTTACTCTAATAGAATTCATCCCTCCAATATAGCTTCATTACCAGTGATTATTTCCATGTTAGCATGTTGAACTTGTTACTCTAATGAAAAGTCTGGCACCTTCTCTGATATTACTATATGAAAGAATTATCCTGTCAGAGAAATAAGTCAGGTTAAGCAATGTATAAAGATACATTATAACCTACCATGTATCCACCTAATTCAGGATGTACATGTGTGTATGTGGTGTGTGTGTGTGTACATTTGGCATTTTTGATAGTTGTCTCTTTAGTCTGCTATGATGAAGGTATTCACATAATAGAGGATTCTTGGCATAGCTAATGTTAGGTTTTCTGCATAAGGTACTTTACCTAATATCTTTTTTCTAATGTTTTTATTGACTTTTTAGAGAGAGAAGAAGGGGGAGAGAGAGGTAGAAACATCAACGTGAGAGAGAAACATTAGGGGGCCTCTTGCACGCCCCCTACTGGGGATCAAACCTGCAACCCTGGCATGTGCCCTGACTAGGAATTGAACCAGGACCTCTAAGTCCATGGGATGACACTCAATACACTGAGCCAACCAGCCAGGCTTACCTAATATCTTCTACCCTTCTGGCTCTACAGTGAAGCTCAAGAAATTTATTTTGATTGAGCAGAAGTAAGGAAAAAAGTCTGTTTTAGTATTCCCATGGAAGGCGCCTGTGAATAGAACTATATAATATCAATCCAATCAAAAACAGGAGTTTAGTTAATAGTATTTTGTAAGTTTTAAAATAAACCTATATACAGATCCAGGAAATATTGTTTTAGTATTATTTTTCCCCCATTATAGCCTCTAAGAACTCTGGTTAATTTTAACTGTTTTCTTACTTAATACACCTTAAAAATAAAACAAAAGAACAAAAAACAAACAAATCTGAAACCAAGCGACGGTGTTCAGGTTCGGGTTTGTTGTCTTGCAATATCGAAGAATGAGTTTACGGACAAAGGGGTAAGGGAAAGGGAAGTTTATTTGAAAGATAGATAGACTCTCCACAATGGGGAGGGGACCCAAGTAGGTTGCTGGTGAGGCTCCATTGTCTAGGTGTAGATACATACCTTGCTAGCCTCTAATTGGCCCTTTCAAGGAATTCTGCCTTAGTAACATCCATACATTTTAAAGTTTGTGTTTCCCATCTGATTGGGTTCAGCCCTAGGTCATCTATAGGGGCCTTAATGGCTTCCCTTTTTTTTTGATAATTTCAACTTCTCCCAGGCTATTAGTGAGGAGGAAGGGAAGCGCCCTTGGAGCAATCCTATGCTTGCTTTTGGTTTCTGCCCCAAATCCAACCTTGGTTTCCTATAATCCTTTCTAAGGTAACCTGGCTTTCTGCAATAGAAACACACTCTATAGTTTTGCAGCAGAACTCATTCAGCAATCCTGTTGCCTTGCTGGAAACCAGCCTTTCCGGTTTTTTTGTTGTTGTTGTTGTATAATTGACCTGTGCTTCTTCCAGGAGCTTCTAATGTGCATTTCTATAAGTGGGGGCTGGGAGTCTCTGGCCCTGGAGGCACAATTTTCCATGTTGATTTTAGTTTTATTTTGAGATCTGTAAAGTCTGACTAAATCTCCAGATATGCTGTGTTCTGGGTTGCCTGCCTGTGTGCTGAGCTCCAAGTCCTCGCAAACTTCCTTATGTGTCTCAGCCTTTCCTTCCCCTGGTTCTGTCCCTTACTGCCTAACTTGACTCTATCTCCTCAAAAACCATAAATATATACCAATCTCACAACAGTAATATTTTCTTTGAAGCATAGAATGGCACATTATAGAGATTGAATAAATGTATACTGAATGATGTTATTTTTTTCCTATCCAATTTTAGTATAGCCTGTTCTGAAAAAAAAAATGAGCTAAAGAATCAAGCATGTTCTCTTTCTATTCATACTACCTTTCTGCAACTAAATTTTAGTTTAATTACAGAAATGTTGGTAGCAAACAATATTGTATTTGGATTTATATCCATTCATTTCTTAGTTGAAATAATTTTTACACAGGGTACTGTGTGGTAGGCATAGTGTTCCACCCACTGAGAGTCTACCATGTACCAGGAAGAATGAGAGGTTATTTGAAATTACTTGTGCTCTGGAGCTAATCAGCAGAAAAATTATACATTAGCATGAAAAGTAGCATTAGATTTACCTTTGGAAATATTTTCTTTATAAGGTTTTTTAATGCAGACTTTAAAAGTAAGTTCTAAGTCTTCAATTGCTTCTATAGTCAAATGCAACTTGTGATATATGCTGTTTATTAATAAAGAAGTGTTTCTTTGATCTATAATTGGAACATATATAAATATATTATAATAATTTTCTTTATCTGTTCCCATTTCTGCTTGAATTAGCTGTAAACAGTGAAAATATAGCATCATTTGAACTTTTTAAAACAATGATATTCTTCAGAAAATCATAATTTTATTATTGTATTGAGCCTTCAGTAGATTAGGTAATGTTAACATGAAATTTTTTCTTAATGTGCAATAAATAGGTTGTAGACCTGATAAAAAAAACAGTTTAGTTAAAAGAATTCCATTAGCATCATTACAATGATAGAGAAAATAATGTGCAAAGTAGAGTCACTGTCATGATCCTGACCTTGTGATACAAATTAAAATAAAGAAAAGTGTCATATTTCTCCATGGTTCAACTTGGGTTCACCTAATAGAACTCTGACAAAAGCAAATGTTTTGTCACTTAGTCTGTTGCCAAGAACATTTTAGTGCATAATTAATGATAATACACTCTTTAATGTGTGTATATGAATGAACACAAAGTTGCTGCTGGTGCTACAGAAACACTATCATGTTCGGTGTGAAGAGAGCAGCACAGTATCTACTAAAATAATGAGCTGTGGAAAAGATAATGGAAGGTATCAGAAGCACAATAAACATGATTAGAGTGGACTAGGAAAAAAAAGAATGCTATTTAGCACCATCAGTATTTTTCTTTTAAAATAGAAAAGTATGTCCTCAGTGGATTTTTTATGGCTCCTCTTGCCATGTTGTTTATAAATATCATGGAATATGCAGTCTGTTGCTTAGTTTACATCTCTCTCTGTATGCTGACTCCTTTCTCTCTAATCTGTCTTCAAGATTTGGTGTTCTCTAGAATAGTGCTTACTTTACTGTATAAACAAATCACCTGGGGAATATGTTAACATATAGATACTAATTCAACAGATCTGGGATGGGGCCTGAATTTTGCATTTCAAACTCGTTCACAGGGCATGCCCTTGCTGCACATCCATGGACTACACTTGAGTGACAAGGCCTAGGGAACCATCCTTGGGCTTCTTCTCAGTAGACACAATCTC
This sequence comes from Tadarida brasiliensis, assembly GCA_030848825.1. Taxonomy (NCBI): domain Eukaryota; kingdom Metazoa; phylum Chordata; class Mammalia; order Chiroptera; family Molossidae; genus Tadarida; species Tadarida brasiliensis. The sequence goes on along the minus strand of CM061262.1, from coordinate 56,940,553 downwards.
TTGACCAGGTAATCCACTGCCATGTATTTAAATATATACTCTGTGATCATGATTTGTGATTCATTATCCTCAGCTGAGTTCTTGTAATCTTCAAACTCTTCAATTCTACATGATAAAAACTAAACTCATTATTGTCACCCTCAAACCCAATTTACTGCTTTACGCACTATCACATTAATGATACCACCATTCCTCAAGTTAGCTAAAATGGTCATATTATATCCATTTTACAAATATTGCTTTGAAAATTAGGTAATATATCAAAATGATTCTGCTAGTAAGTAAGGTAGCCAAGATTTGAGCACATATTATCTGATTAAAAGTCTGTGTTCATTCACTGTATTTGATTATCCTTTTCTAGAATAACCTTCCCCTTCTTTACCTACTTATGATCTCACACTCAATCATAAAATGTATTTCTTCTGTGTAATCTTTTCCAGTTTTTCAAGGAAATGTAATTTCTTCTTTCTTCTATGATTCCACAGCACTTTGATATCTATTCTTTTCAATAACATATTACATTGCATTTCAATTTTTGATTGAGGTGTCTGTTTTCACATCTTGAGGTGTAAGCTCCTTGAAGTTCTGGACTATGTCTATTTACCTGTTAATTTATATTTATGAGAAAAAATAGGAATAGATAATATTTTTAAAAATAAATCAAATGATAAGGACATATACCAAAAAAAAAGCCAATCCCTGTTGATCTCCAAATCCCACTTCTCTGCATTTAGTTAATCATTGTTAGGAGTTTGGTGTGTAATCCTTAAAAATATTATCTATGCACATATTTTAGTGAAATATTCAGCTTTCACATGTTCCTATGATTTTATCTTTGTTGTTTATTTAAATTTATTTATTTCACTCTTAGTTTTTTCTTTATGTCAGTTTATTATGTCAATTTGCATGCAGTAAGATTAGTAATTTTTAGTTATAGTTATATTAGTATGAATAAACATAAATAGCTGCATAACCACTATCACAATGAAGATATGGAACATTATGTCACCACAAAAAAGCAAAACTGTTCTCCTTGGCAGATGATCATCAACTTCCTGAAAACCTCTCCAATAATCATCACAAGCCATCTTAAAGGCTGCCTACTACATATGGGTTTACTTCTGGGCTCTCTCTTTGATTCCATCGATCCATAGGTTTGTCTTCATCCCAGTATCACACTTACCTTGATTACTGTAGCTTTAGAATAACTGTTTTTATTATTCTAGATCCTTTTTAAAATAAATATTTTTAGAACCAATTGGTTTATTTTTACCAAGAACTAGTGGGGATTTTGTTCAGAATTGCATCAAGATTACATAAATTTAGGAAGAATTTATATATCAATATTGAGTCTTCTAATCAATAAAAATTCTTGTCTTCTTTGATTATACTCAAAAAAGCTTAGAAATTTTTAATATTTAATCTTAAACATAGTAGTAAATGTTTTCTGATACTATGTAAAATGGTATTCTTTATTTCAATTTTTAACTGTGTATTGCTACTACATAGAAAGTCTACTGACTGTTAAAATTTGACCTCATAAACTGCACCCTTAATAAACTCACCTATTAGTTTTAGTAGCTCTTTTCTAGAGTCTATAGGCTTTTCTATGTGGATGATCATAGTGTCTGAGTTAAAAAAATTATGTGCTCTTTTTTAATCTAAATGTCTTTTATTTTTTCTTTATTGCATTGATTGGCATTTCCAGTATAGTTTTGAATAGAAGTGGTGTAAATGGACATCATCGTCTTATTTTTGATTTTTGGGAAAAGCATTCTGTCTTTAATTAATAAATATGATTTTCTGTAGGTTAGCTGTAGGGTTTCTTTTTTTTTATTTCATCATCATTATTTTTTTAATTTATATTTTTATTACAGCTGTCCCTCCTTTTTCCCCACTCCTGCCCGCCCTCCCATGCCCACCTTCACCACACTGATGTCATTGAATTACAGGGTCTACATTTTGAATGTTGAAACAACCTGGCATCCCGGGTGCCTGGGATAAACCTCAGTGGTCATAATATATTTGATACATAATTTGGTACACAATGCTTTTTGTACATAATTTTTATGTACACACATATACACATATACTCACATATAGTAATACATACACTGTATATGTATGTATATATGATGACAAATATATACAGTAATACATATATACAATAATACATATATATGTGAAGGATATATATTATACATATATAAATGATAATGTAATAAATACGATATATATAAAATTATGCATGTATATATTTGAGAGAAAGAGATATGACTATACAAAGCCTTTGGTGCTAGTCTGGTGAATTTGATGTTAATATATCATGCCATGTAAAAGCATTGACATTTCAATATCATATGATTTGATTACTGTAGTCATCTGAGAATAACAGTCTGATTGTGATGTTGAGAACTTTTTAGAGAAGGAAGAACCTAAGATCAAGATCTTATTTAGAAGATTATGTTCAAAGTCAAGATATGAGGCAAGATGACATGAAAGAGAGGATTAATAAGATTAACCAAAAAAAAAAAAAAAAAAAGTGGTAGGAGTTAAGAATTAGCAAAAACAAAACAAAACAAAACAAAACAAAAACAGAGAAAAAAAGAAAAAAACCAATGAAACTTGATTAGAAATTTAATAATGGAAAAGGCTCAAGAGAAAGGAAAATGTCATGAATGGCTCTAAAAATGGTGAGTCTGAGTGATCAGGAGAATAATGGCACTATTGATGAACTTGAATGTTTACCAGTCTAGAATACAACCAACCAACTCATCAGCTTGGCAGGTAGGAGGAGGAGTTGGGAAGCAAAGTACTGGTGAATAGAATAGAAAATGGAGATAGAGATTACATAAATTAATCTGAGCAGGTAGTAGTAGAGTAATTTCAAATACTATGGGAGAAATGCATTAGGACCATAGGCATTTTATTTCTATAAATTATATATCATGGCTTCCAAGTGTTAGAAAGCTCTAGCAATAGACTGACCCATATATAGTCAGAAATGAAAGGACCCCTTTTCATAAAAATGTCAGGTAGGTACCCATGTAAAAAAGAAATAAAACTTATCAAGGGAAGCAAGTGTATCTGTATATATTATGGTTGAAAAAATTGTAGAATTTGATCCTTAGGAAGTATCATTTTCAAGGAAGTAGGGAAATGGGAAATCTGATGTATATTTTATGAGACAATTAGAGTTGGTAATACTGCAAGCCAGTTTATTAGCCAGTTTTATTTACATACCAGCAACAACCTTAATGGATAAAAATACAGGACGTTTTTGCATATAATATGTATTATATATAATATATTAATGTATTATATATTAACATTTATTGACATATTAATTACTATTCATATTTTATCATTAATGCTTATGTATTATCATATATTAGCATGTACTCTACATTACTATATACTAATATCTATATTAATGTATATTAATATAAAAATAATTATACCTACCCTAAAATCATTTTATCCAATTTAAAAATTATTGTTCCAAACTGCAAACCAACCTATCCTTTTCAATAGTTCTGCAGTTATTTCCAACTTTAACTTCTATCTTTCCCTTTTTCTTTCATTTTCCTTTTCATTTCTTTCTGAACTTTTAACCTGATTTTAGTCTTTCTCTGTGCCCAATTCTTTCCTTTTACTTTCTTGAATTTCACCTTTAAATAATTTTTCTCAGGTTATGAGTATGCCTGTGTGTTCATTAAACAAATATGTATCAAGGATCTACTACCAAACAGTAGTAATACAAAGTACAGCCATGGGCTATATATAATGATGTTTTGCTGCACGCCAGACCACATATATGGCAGTGGTATACCATATAGCCTAGATGTGTAGTAGGCTATACCATCTAGGTTTGTATAGTACACTCTAGTATGTTTGCACGAGGATGAAATCAACTAACGACACATTTCTCAGAACATGTATCCCCATTGTTTGGCAGTGCGTGACTGCAAACCAAAGATGACTGCTTTTGTGAAGATTATATTCTAACATACTACTACTACTACTACTAATGTAATAATAAATAATACAAATTAGATAAAATGGTATATTAGATAATACATTCTCTGAAATAAAAGCATAAATGTAGCAGGGCGTGTGGAATGGGGGCATAAGGAGAATAAAGGATGGAAGGCAGTTGACAATTTTAAATAAGTTAGTCTGGGTAGGGCTCATTGAGCGGGAGTCATTTGAACAAACATTTGAAGTTGATAAGATAAAGGATGTGTAGTACCAAAGGGCTGATCATTACAGGCAACAGGAATAGCAAAGCAAAGGCTCTAAGACTGAATTGTGGTTACCATGCAAGGAACAGCAGGGTCACAGTAGGACTAGAACAGAGTGAGCAAGAACATAAGAGGACACGAAGTCACAGAGGTGTAGGGACTGGATCATAAGACCGTGTAGGCTACTGGCGCTTAACAGAGTCTAGATATAAAAGCATCAGAGTTTGAGCAGTGGAGTGACAGATTTAACACCAGTTTTAGAAGAATCACTTTGGGTGCTGCATTGGAAAGAGGCTGTAAGGGAACAGGGGGGAGTCAAAGAGATCATTTGTGAGACTGGTCAAGGAGATAATTTTCTGATGATTGGATTTGGTGTGTGAAGGAAAGAGGGGAGCTAAAAATGGCTTCCAGTGTCTGGCCTGAGCAATCAGAAGTATGGAGCTAGTAGGGTAGGGTTGTGAGTAAAGTAGATTTAAGGGACAATGTTAGGAGTCAGTTTAGGATAGTTTAAATTTGAAATTCCTAATAGATATCCAAGTAGAGATGCTGTATAGATAATTGGATGTAAGAGTCTGGAGTTCATGAAAGAAGTCTGAGCTGAAGATAAAATATGACAGTCACCTGTGTGTAGATGGTAGTTAAAGCCTGGATGAGATTTTCAAAGATACTGAATGAGACTTCCAAGGAAATGAATGTGGCTTGAGGCAAGAACAAAGGAATAAAGGTCTGAGCTCTGGTATACTTCATCATCAAGATGTTGGGGAGAAGGGAACCAGCAAAGTGGATTGAGAAGGAACTGCCACTGAGGCTGGAAGAAGACCAAGTTTAAAGTGTACTAAATGTGACAGAGAGACTTACTAATTTAAATGCTTGTGATGGCTAAAATAATTGAGAATTGATATTTCTCATTGTAGACATCATCCATGACCTACAAGACCATTTTGGTATAGTGAAGGAAAAAGCATGGTTAGAATGGGCTTAAGAGAAAAATCAGAAAAGGAAAATTAAAGAAGGATTATAGACCATTTTTTGAAGAATTTTTGCTATGAATTAAAGAAAATAATTTCAGAGGAATATAGATCTAAGAAAAGTTTTTAGATTATTTTTTTAATGAAAGAAATAATCAGCATGTTTCTATGGCTGAAGGGAAAAATAAAAATTGTTGAAGTAGATCAAAGGGGAAAATTCCTGGAGCAATCTGCCAAAGCAGATAGTAAATTCAGGTCTAATGCAAAAGTGGAGGTGATAGCCTTAGAAGTTCTGGGAGTCAGTGTATTGTAACAGGAAGAAAGGCAAATACAGGAACACAGATCTTGGTGGCTGGGTAGATATGGTAGTTGGAGTTCAAGACAGTTATCTTCTGTCTGCTTCTATTTTCTCAGTGAAGTAGAAAGCAAGGTTTTTGCCTGAGAGTAAAAATGGGGGAGGAGCCCTGGCCAGTTTGGATTAGTGGTTAGAGCATCGGCCCGCGGACCAAAGGGTTGCAGGTTCCATTCCCACAACCTCGGTTGTGGTTCGTCCCCACCCTGACTGGGGTCATGCGGGAGGCAACCAGTCAATGTGTCCCTCTCATGTCAATGTTCTTCTCCCCACCCCCAAAAATGGGGGCGGAGGTATTGGAAGTTTGGGAAAAGAAGCTACAGAATAGTCACCTAGGAAAGTGGACTAGTGAAATGTAGGACTGCTGGGCACCAGTACGGGAGCCCTTAAAGTTCATGACTATAAACTTAAAATGAATTTAGACACATAGACTATGTGGTTGTGGTGCCTTTCTCCAGCTACATGCAGCATGGCTGCAGGTATAGAAATAGACTTAAGAATTACAACTTTTCTAAAAAATATGCCGATGGGAAAAAAAGCAAGAAACTTGATGGCACGTGAAAAATGAAATGAAAGGAAACATTTAGACCAGTGATTTCATTCATAGAAAATCCAAATTGAAAGGGGCAATGACTTTAGTATTTTTGCCGATCCATAGCCAATTTCAACACACAGAATGATTTTGCTAGGAAAAATAGAGACGTGGCAACAAAAATAAATGTAGGAAAGAGATGATACAAGGAAAGAGACATGGAATACTGGAGCTATACAATAGCTGAATCTAGCTAGTTTCAGTAGCATTTATGGTCTTCTGAAGACACTTGTCCTTCTATTGTTCCTACTTGATTTTCCTATTTAGCAACCTTTCTGTAACTCTAATGTGGCATTTTCAGGTGGTGAATTCAGCTGTCAATAAAGATGGACTTGTAGTTGAAATAGTCAGCAACATTTCTGTCTCCCCTATAGCACTACTATAGGCAGCCATTTAAATTTGAAACAGGCCTCTTCAGTAAAAAATGCACGTGGACGCAAGTTCAAAAGTTCATTCCTACCATGCTGCTAAAATTTAAAGACAGGAAAGTAGTAAAGTGCCATTTATCAATCATTCAAATGGGGTATATTTAATGGAATTATGACAAAATTCAATGTTCTTTTCAAGAGTATTGTCGTGTTAAATTGTAGAGCCTTGTTAATGATATTCTACTCTTGTCATTCACTTCAGAAAATGTTACAATAAGCATTCGAATGTAGTTATTGTATAATATAATAATTTTTTGCTTCCAGCTCCATGTCAAACCAGATGCCTGTCTAGCTTCAGTGCTGTGACGATCACCAATCTCTATCTCTTGATGTCCCAGGAGCCACAGAACTGGTTCAGAATACAGGGCTTCGTTTGTGATATCAACCCCATGGCTGGCTAACGCACTAAAGTGTGTAAATAAAACTGCATGTACTCATTTAAAACATGAACATCATTTCCACTTATAAGCTGGGAAGAGAAGCCTTGGCCAGGAGCCACATCCTTTCCTGGCATTACTTCGATGACCTTTAATGTGCTTGATCAGGGTATGAGTCACTGTTTCTGAGAATTAGAGTTTTTGCAGAGTGGTCACCTTGTTGAAAAGGAACTGAAGATGTAATTCCTTAGTCACACCTTTATGATCTCAGTGTCTGCTGCAGAGTTGATAGAAAAAAAGAATTAAGCAAAAATAAAAGAATTCAAAACTCAATACATGAGGAGATAAATATTTCCTGTTTAAACAAAGGGAAAATACTCTATCATGGAATATAAGGTTCCTGTTTGTTGTAGTACCTATCCATAAAGAATTTTAAAAGAATTTCGAACTATTAGTCTCTGTTCTGGCTTTTTGAAAACCTTTTATGAGGTTAGGTATACTTCTGCTTGCATTTGGTTATGTGAGTGTTATACTTTATCTGTCAGTGTTGCTAGCAGATTTAAAGAAGAGGAAGGAATGAAATGGAGGAGTTGATGAATATTTAGTTTTGCTTTTAATCAGTCCCACCAAATAAACATTTCTCTAGTTGCTTTGCAAATGAGATTTTTCTATCATAGGAGCTTGCAGATGGTAATTTTTCTTTTCCCCAGTGAAAATACTGGGAGTCTGGTTAGACTAGTAAATGATTTTGTAATTATTAATGAATTTTAATGACTGACACTTCACATAAACAAAAATAATATTGACATGTTTTTTCTTGGTGAAGTTGCTATCAAAATACATATTGTATCATTTCCTAAAGTGTTCACTTATTAAAGGTGTAATATTTTACATTTTGAGGTTTAACTTATTCCTTAATGTATCTCCTAACTACTTTAATTGCCACATTTAGTAGTTGTGGAAATAAGTAACATCAAAGAGAAATACCAGCCATAGGACACAAGCCATAAATATCATTTCAGATTATAATTAGTTTGGACATGTCAATGAGTTCATTGTGACCAGAGATGACAAGACTTTCTAAAATACAACCCACTCTAGTGGTACCTCTTTCAGTAAATGTAAACAAAAACAAACCAGGTATGCCATAGCTGCTAAAGCAATCAATATGGGGTTGGGGGGGTAAATTATATAAAGTATTGTTGAAAAGCAAGACATTGTGTTACATTAAGCCAATAGCACATTCCAGAAACTAACTAAATATTTTGTGGTCTCATCAACTGCCTTCAGGATCACTAAGGATGTCCTAGTTGGATCTCGAGAGTCAAAGGAAATTCTTGTAGCTTTCTATTGATTCTCAACTTTCTATTGATTCCAACTTTAATTCTTTATAATTCTTGTGTACTCCTTCATAAGTAGTTCTCCAATATGAGAGCAAAGATTTCTTTAAAATGCAGTGGATTGGATTCTTCAGGGTCTACAGAAAGTTGTTGAAATGTTGATTTTGATATTTTGCTGTTTTGTTGTGTGTGTACATGTGTGTGTGTGTACGTGTGTGTGTGTGTATTTAAAATGAATAATTATTAGCAAAGAAACTCTTGTCACTCTTATTTTTTATGGTTAATTTGTGTTATATGGAGTAAATGAACTCTGCACATAGAAAGAAATATAGCAACTTCTACATTTGTGCTGCCATGGACTCCCTTCAAAAGTGATTATGACTTACTTATAATTTTATCTAACTTAAAAATAATGGGTGCTAGTGGTGGTGGAGGTGGTTGGGAAGGTGGTGTTTACATTAGTAAATTATTATTTACTCCAAGCATATCTGTCTCACAATAGAAATTTTAAATCATAGTTTCCACAACTCTTCCTAAAGAAGAGTATTTGAATCTAAATTCCACCACAAAGGAATGTAAACAGAATTTGGGGCTTATTCCTATATGTTCATGTGAGTCATACTAAACAGTAGTTTCCTGTTCATTATTATGGATTGAAATATTTCTCTGAAGCCCTGTGTAAGGCAGATTGGTAAGGACGGGTAGGAGAATAATTCTAAATCTTTTTCAATACCCATGTTCTGTTAAATCTCCTGCATTTTTTTTATATATAAATCTTCCAGATTCGTTTTCCAAAAGTTTTCAGATGACTTTGATTGGAAGGCTTAAAAAAAAAAAGCCTAGGTTTTCATCAGAAAATTACATTTACAGTTTTTCTGAAAGTGTTTATCTATAGAATTACCCAGGAGTTCATCTCCTAGGTGAGTTCTACCTTTCACCTCAATCAAGGAAAAGTCCTCTTTTATGACATAATCCAAAATCTATATACTCTAGTGAGGTGATGCTCAGCCATGTTGTGTGTTAAGGGAATCTCAAATTTTATCTTTTCAACAGTTAAGAATTTGAAAGATACACAGTTTTTTCTTCATCCTATAAATAATATATTTTAAAAGACACTTTAACGGAGGTTGAAGAGAAGCAAAGCTTATTCTCTTTCAAAGTATTTTGTCACACTCAAAAACAAAGAGGGAGACAAAAAGAGTCTTGGTTGAAAGAGGGCAACACGTAAATACAGTTATTATAAGAGATTCCTAAACAAAATGTTTTAATAACAGTATGAATTAATGGATATAGGAAGACAGCTTTTAAAAAGCTAGCCATTTATTTTGCTTATTTTTAAAACATGTAGGTAGTTGTAATGTAAAAATTGTAAATTTTATAGATAGAAATTGATACTGAAGAGCTAACTTTAAAATAATAGACTGTATATAGAGCAGTTTAAAGTTCAGAGAAGAAAATGAGTGGAAGGTACAGAGATTTTACATAGACTCTCTGTCCCCCAACATATGCATAGCCTACCTCACTATCAAAACCTCCTACTAGAGTGGTACCTTTGTCACCATGGACCCACACTGACACATCATAATCACCCAAGTTGGTAGTTGACATTAGAGTTTACTCCTGATCTTTTATGTTTCTGTGGGTTTTGAAAAATATGTAATGAAATGTATCCACTATTATAGAATCATATAGAGTAGTTTCACTGCCATACTATCCTCTCTGCTGTACCTATTCATTCCTCCCTGACCCCTAACCACTGGAAACTACTAATCCTTTTACTGTCTCCATAGTTTAGCCTCTTCCAGCATGTCATGTAGTTGGAATCATAAAGTATGTAGCCTTTTTAGATGGACTTCTTTCACTTAATAACATGCATTCAAGTTTCCTCCATACCTTTTCATGGCTCTGTAGCTCGTTTATTTTGAGCACTAAACAATATTCCACTGTCTGGATATACCACAGTTTATTTACATATTCACCTACTGAAGGACATCTTGGTGGCCTCCAAGTTTTGACAATAATAAATAAAACTGCTTATAAACATACATGTGCAGGTTGTGTGGACATATGTTTTCAGCTCCTTTGGACAAATACAAAGGAGCATAATTACTGGATTATATGTAAAGACTATGTTTAATTTTGTAAGAGGTTTCCCAAATGTATTTCAAAGTTGCAGTACCACTTTGCATTTCTATCAGCAATGAAGGGGAATTCCTGTTGCTCCACATCCTCACTAGCATTTGCTGTAGTTAGTGTTTTGGATTTAAGCCATTCAAAAAGGTGTAGTAGTATATTAGTTTTGTTTTATCTACATGTGATACGGAATATCTTTTTTATATGCCTATTTCTCATCTATGGATCTTCTTTGGTGAGGTGTCTGTTCAGGTCTTTGGTTCATTTTTAATTAAGTTGTTTGTTTTCTTGTTGCTAAATTTTAAGAGTCTTTTGAATATTTTGCAAAGCAGTCCTTTATTAGATATGTCTTTTGCAAATATTTTCTCCCGATCTGTGGCTTGTCTTCTCATTCCCTTGACAGAGTCGATCACAAAATAGAAGTCTTTATTTAATTTTTAATTGATTTTTTTTTTTAGAGAGAGAGAGAGAAAGAGATAGAAACATTGATGTGAGAGAGATACATTGATTAGCTGCCTCCTGCACACTGCCTCCCACTGGGGATCAAGCCCGAAACCTGGGCATGTGCCCTGACTGGGATTCGAACTGGGACTTCTCAGTCCATGGGACGACACTCAGTCCACTGAGCCACACCAGCTGGGCACAAAATGGAAGTTTTAATTTTAATGAAGTTCAGCTTATCAATGCCTTCTTTTACAGATCATTCTTTTGTTATTGTATCTACAAAGTCATCATCATACCTGAGGTCATTTAGCTTTTCTCCTATGTTATCTTCTAGGCATTTTATATTTTGCATTATACATTTAAGTCTATGATGCAATTTGAGCTAATTTTTGTAAAAGATATAAAGTCTATGTCTAGATTCATTTATTTGCATGTGGATTTATAGTTGTTCTTGTATCACTGGTGAAAAGACTTTCTTTGCATAATTGTATTGCCTTTGCTTTTTTGTAAATTTGACTATATTTATGTGGTTCTATTTCTAGGTTCTCTATGGAGTGCCATTAATCTATTTGTCTATTCTTTCACTGATAAAACACTGTCTTTTGTTTTTTTTTAATCCTTATCCAAGAATATTTTTCCATTTATTTTCAGAAAGAGTGGGAGGGAGAGAGAGACAGAGAGACAGAGACACATCAATTGGCTGCCTCCCGCATGACCCCGACTAGGGCCAGGACTGAACCACAACCGAGGTTTGTGCTCTTGACTGGAATGGAACCAGCAACTCTTTGGTCCACGGGCCAACGCTCTAACCGCTGAGCCAAACTGGCCAGGGCAAAACACTGTCTTGATTACTGTATTAATAAGTGATTTAAGTCTTGAAGCTGGGTAGTATCAGACTCTGACTTTGATCTTTTTCTTCAATATTGGGTTGCTATTCTGGGTTTTTACCTGTTCTTATCATTTGAGAATCAGTTTGTTAATATCAACCAAATAACTTGCTGTGATTTTGATTGCAATTATGTTGCATCTGTAGATCAAGTTGGAAAGAACTGACATCTTGACAATATTTAACCTTCCTATCCATGAACATGGAATATTGCTTCATTTATTTTGTTACTTTAATTTCTTTCATCATAGTTTTGTAGTTTTCTGTACATAAGTCTTATACATATTTTGTTAGATTTCTACCTAAATATTTCATTTAGGGAAGGTGCCAAGGTAAATGGTATTGTGTTTTCAATTTCAAATTCCACTTATTCACTACTGGTATATATGAAAGTACATGGCGTTGATATATTAATCTTGTATCCTACAACCTTGCTATAAACCACTTTTTAGTTGAAAGAGTATTTTTTTTATTAAATAATCTGGATTTTCTACATAAATGAGCATGTCATCTGCCAACAAAGACAGTTTCGTTTTGGCTTTCCCAATATGTATACCTTTTGTTTCTTATTCTTGCCTTATTGCATTAACTAGGACTTCCAGTACTATGTTATAAGAGTGTGGTGAGAGGGAACATCCTTGCCCTGTTCTTAATCTTAGTGGGAAAGCTTAGAATTTCTCATCAGTAAGTATTTTATTTGCTGTAGGTTTCTTACGGGTGTACTTTATCACATAGAAGAAGCTTCCCTATACCTGTTTTTTTCTGAGAGTTTTTTTTCATGAATAGATGTTGTGTTTTTTAAAATGATTTTTCTGCATCTATGATCACTTGAGTTTTTTTCTTAGCCTGTTGATGTGATGGATTACATTAATTGATTTTCAAAGTTGGTGCAAGATTGCATGCCTGGGTTAAAGTCAACTTGATTGTGATGTATAATTCTCTTTTATATTGTTAAATTTGAGTTTTTAATATTTTCTAAGGGATATTTTATGTGAGTTTTGACAGATTGTATTTTTTAAGGAATTAGTCCATTTCATCTAGGTTATCAAATTTCGAGACATAGAGTTGTTCATAATATTTTTTATTATTCTTTTAATGTGCATAGCATCAGTAAAGATGGCCCTTATTTTTTTCTGGTAATAGTAATTCGTCTTTTATTTTTATTTTTTTCTTTTCTTAGTTAGCCTGGCTAGAGGCTTTTTAATTTATTGATCATCTCACAGAACCAGCTTTTGGTTTTGTTGATTTTCTTTATTGATTTCTTGTTTTCAATTTCATTGATTTCTAATCTAATTTTTTTCTTGATGGATTTTTTATTTTTTAAATTATATTTATTGGGGTGACATTGGTTAATAAGATTATATAGTTTTCAAGGGCATAGTTCTATGACATATCATCTTTATATTGCACTATATGCCCACCACCCAGTCAGATATTTTTCCATCACCATATATTTGACCCCCTTTACTTTCTACTGCACCACCACCCCATTCCCTCTAGTAACCACCATACTGTTGTCTGTGTCTATGAGTTTTTGTTTGTTTTTCTTGTTTATTCATTTGTTGCTTTCAGTTTTATATTCAACATAAGTGAAATTATATGGTTCTTAACTTTTTCTATTTGACTTATTACACTTAGTATGATATTCTCAAGATTCATTTATGTTGTCACAAATAGCAGTATTTCCTCTTTTCTTATGGCTGAGTAGTATTCCATTGTATATATGGACCACATCTTCTTTATCCAATCATCTAGTGAAGGACACGTCAGTTGTTTCCATGTCTTGGCCACCATGATTATTTCTGCAATAAACATAAGGGTGCATGTATCTTTGCAAATAAATGTTTTCTTATTTTTATAGTTACCATGTGACCCAGAAATCCCTCTTCAGGTAGATACCCAGAAGAAGGGTTGCTGGGTCATATGGTAATTGTATTAGTTTTGTTTCGTTTTGTTTTGTTTTTTTTCGTTTTTTTTTTTCTTTATTGGTTTTAGAGAGAGAGGAAGGAAGAGGGAGAGAGAGAGAGAGAAACATCGATGAGAGAGAACATCGACTGGCCACCTCCTGCATGTTCCCCACTGGGGACTGGGCCCACAACCTGGGCATAGGCCCTGACTGGGAATTGAACTGGCAACCTCTTGGTGCATGGGTGGATACTCAGCCACTGAGCCACATTGGCCAGGCCTGCCTGTATACTTAGTTTTTTGAGGAGCCTCTATACTGTTGTCCATAGAGGCTGCACCAGTTTACATTCCCACCAGCAGTGATGATGGTTCCTTTTTCTCCACAACTTCTCTAACACTTGTAATTACTTGTCTTGTAATAACAACTTGTAAAAGCAATTTGTATATTAAAGTTTAGGTTTTTCTATCCTGATACTGTATACTTTAGAAGTTTGCAGCTAATGGGTTTCTCCTATGGTAAGCTGTGGTTCTGGACAAAGTAATGACTTTCAAGTTGCATGTTTGACTGGAAAGGGGAATTTCAGCTGGCTTTTAAAATCTAGTTTTGTTACCTCGTAAAAATGTGATTAAAATGTAAGAATATTTCTGAACTATTAACTGTAAGTGATAATGTTACCATTTTATTCTACAATTCCCTTAAGAGAGTAATCCTTTATAAATATATCACCCTGTTTCATGGGCTGGTTTCATTTTGTATTTTTCTTAACCCTGCCCTTTAAAAAGTTATTTGAGATCAATGAGGGCAACTAAAGTGGTGATGACTAGTAGAGGCTTTGATGGATATAGTGATAAAATTCTCACTCTTTTTGGAGATAATTGTGTGTGTGTGTGTGTGTGTGTAGGGGAAATTTCTTTTATGAAAATTTCTAATAGATAATACTTTTTCCATTATTTTATCATTTATTAAAGTTTCTCGTATTACATTGGTTAATTCCAGAAATCTTCCTGAGTTTATACTCATTTTGAAGTATTATGCATATTTTAATAAATCACTAATTTAGCCTAATATTCTTTAACTCAGTGAGGTTTATATACCTTGTGAAGATATGTTCTACCAATGACACTCAGGAAGTGAAGGATGTGGCATATTTGGCTAATTTGAATCATTTCTCTCTCTACATAGGTTTTCTGGATAAGCCATTTCTCTGGGAAATACTACAGTTTCATGGCTAAGAGCACATTTTTAAGGAAGCTGACCTTTATTAACCATTTCATGACTCAGTTTCATCAACTCTAACATCAACTAAGACTAGGATGTATAAAGAAAGCACTTGTGATAATGATATAAAGTCATATTTGTGTTTGAAACAGTAAAAGCCATGTAGTGATTGCTTAATTGATATTAATTATTAATAACTGCAATAGTATGGTTATAGCCAGGTTGGCAAGAAGTCAGTGGCAAAACATTGTGGATTAACCTGATGTCTTGGGCCTAGAAAGATGGAGCTCTTAGATAATTGATTTATTCAGCAAATATTTATTATGTGTCAAACACTGTATTCCATGCTGGGGTTATAAATAACCGTGATATGATTTGATTGTTTTAAAAGAGACACATGAAATCTACTCTGGGAGCACTGTGCAGGGATTAATTAATTCTGTCTAGGAGAGTCACAGACAACTTCACAGAGGGAAAGGCACTGGAATTAGGTCTCTAGAGATGTGCATGGTTAGCTAAGGAAAGAATGAAGAGAAGATAAAAAGAGACTTTCCAGACAGAAGGCACAGTGTGAACAAGAGAATGAGGCATGAAAGTGCCTGGCGTGTTAAGGAAATAATAGATAGATAGTTTATCCTAACTGGTTAACGGAGTGTAGAGGGGGAATGCTAAGCAATGAGTCTGGAAAAATCAGTGGAAGACACATTATGAAGGAGTTTTATGCCTTGCCAAGGACTTTAAATTTATACTGAAGACAATAGGAAGGTAATTGAGAGTCCCACATGTATTGTTCCACTGCTCATTGACTTATTTATTCCTCCAGCAAGTATTTATTGAACAGTTACTTAATGCTGGTCCCATTCTAGGCACTGGGAATTGAACAGTAAGCAAAGAGAAAATGCCTTGCCCCCATAGACGTCACAAGCTAGTATGGAGTAGCACACAAAGAGCAAACATAAAATAAAATACACAGGTATAGATGATAATGAATGCTAATGTGAAGAATAAATCAGAGATGAGAGATGGGCAATGTTGAAGAAAAGCTGCAAATTTAGAGATGGTGGCCAAACAGTGTTGGCTAACAGGTAACAGGTGGGCCAAACCCGAAGGAGGAACTAAATGACCCATGTGGGTGTCTGGAGAGCACAGCAAGTGGAAAGGTAGAATTGTGCCTGATACGGCCACGGAGCACCAAGGAGGCCAGTATTGCCGAAGTGAAGTAACCAAGGGGGAAAAGTAATAAAGTAAGGCATAAAGATGATAGAGGGGTGAGGTAGGGAATGAAGATCACAAAGGACCTTGTGGGCCAATTTTAGGGTTAGATTTTAATCTGAGCAGAGAATGATGTGATCTGACCTCTGTTTCAAAAAAGGTAACTCTGACTTCTATGCAGACAATAAGCAGGGGTATGGGGAGGTGAAGGGTGGAAATAGTTGAGAGACTGCTGAAATGAAAAGCAAGAAATGCCTTAGCAGGTGTTCATCAGTGGTTAGAGTGTCGGTCCATGCACTAAAGTGTCGCAGGTTCGATTCCTGGTCAAGGGCATGTTCCTGGTTTGCAGATTCAATCTCTGGCCCTGGTTGAGGCTTGAGCAGGAGGCAACCAATCCATGTGTCTCTCTCACACTGATGTTTCTCTCTTTCTTTCTCTCCTCTCTCCCCCTCCCTCCCTCCCTTCCACAATCTCTAAAAATCAATAGCAAAAAATATCCTTGGATGAGGACTAACAAAAAATAAATAAAATAAAAGGCAAGAAAGGATAGTGGCTTGGAGCAGAATGGCAGTGGTAGAGATGATGAGAAAATGTTCTAAAAATATTTTAGAGTAAGTGCCGAGGAGGCTTCCACATGAGTTGAGGTGAGTGTGAGGTGTCAGAGAAAGTACCCATGTTGGCTCAAAGGTTTCTAGTTGCTGTGACCTTGCTTCTTTTTCCTACAGACCCGTGGACTTCATCAGCTTATTTTCCTCCTTTAAGTTTATACCCCGGCTTTTCTAGTTTTATCATTGAAATTTTTCTCTGGGAAGGACATAGGATTCCTTGCTCCTTACTGCCTTAAAGACAATTTTAGGTGTTTTGCTGTATGTTGGAATGAACAAACAGGCTATGTATAATAAAAATAAAAACAGAGAAGTTACGAAGTTTACAAATTCCTTACAGTAATTCTACTTGGTAAACTGTACTTCATTTCCTCTGAGAAAGAAAATGAAGACGTATTAGGAATTCTCTACTGTTTTTCCCTAAAGTGAGATTCTGCTTTCCCTCTCTTTGGTGAACGTCATGTCGCCTGTCTCAAGAAGGTAAGTTTTTCTCTCCTGATGAGGATACAGTCCTGGCAGAATAATAGGTACTCCTCTGTTTACTAAGGAGCACCTTCACCTCTGTGGACTTCTCCTGGGTAACACCTAGGGCAGATACAAGTTTTATGGCTCCTGAAGTTTAAACAATTTTGGGATACTGTCTTTAGGAAAATGACCTCACAGTTATGGATGTAAGATTTTTTGAGCTTCTCTCAGAGACTTGGAAGACACCTGTATAAATGAGAACCTAAAGTTGCACTTTATTAGCCACAGAGTAAAACTAACTCTAAGTGATGCCCTTTCACTAGGTCCCCATTTCACCCAGGAGCAATGTTAGTCTGACAACGTCTTCATAGGAACCACGAGCTTTAGGGCAGGAGAATACTCTGATCTGACCTGGTCTATGATTTAGAAAGAAATTATCACGTGTGAGAGTATTTTGGTACTAGAAGCTATACATCAGGATGATTCTTCAAAGTGGCTTCACTCGCATTCTCCCATTCCTAAATAAGCGTCCTTGTACATGGAATTTTATCTAGAACTTTAAGTTTCCATGCAAGGAAAAGTATTTTTACATACTCTTTTCAAATAAAAGACATGCTCTTCAATTTCGACATGCTTTCCAACTCTTAAACTTTCTAATGTTTAAACTATTAAACAGCCATATATGTAGAAAATATCCTTAAAGCAAAACACTGTGTGAGAAATTACATTTTACTTTCAGTGGACTTTCCACGTTTTGTTTTCTTTTCATAGCAAACAGTTGCGAACTCTCTACAACACAGGAAATAATATGGGGCAAATTAATGTCTCTAGAGCACCAGATAAGTTCTTGCCTCCTGTGAAGCCATGACTCTCAGGGGTGGCTGCAGACTTTTGTGGTTTTCATCAAGAAATGCTGCTGAGGCTCTTCATCTGTATGCACTGCTGAAAAATATTTTTAACATTGATTTTCTTCCAGCATTGATCTACCACCTGACGCCATCAATAATGAGGTTTGTCGGCTGATTTCTTAGGCTGTCTGGATTTTTTTCTTTCTTTTTTTTTCGTTTTGCTGGCAGAAGAGACACTGGTAGTGAGGCAGGAATAAAGGTTGATAACTTGAACTTGGGAATTTGCAGCCAACACAAGGACTCCAGTAAGTCATTCCACCCAGCCCTTCTTCCTCTCCCTCTTGTTCACCTCTCACCTTATTACTTTGATAGGAAGTCTTCCATCCAGTTGGCCTCCTGAGTATTGCTATTTTTCAGTTTGGTATGCATTGAAATGCAAATTAAATGGGGCAATTATCTGTGGTAAAGTGTTTTCTTGATGCTGGAAGAATGCTTTTTCTTTTGCTTCCCTTAAAATTCTGAAGGCATCTAAAAAGCTGATTTAATTCACATACTTAGTGAGAAACCAATTCTATAAACTACGCCACTTTCATTTATTGAAGTTAGCCCATGTTTGGGCCTAAAGGGAGAATTTTTTGAAACACATGTCTATTTCACTGTGGCAGAATGCTTCCCTTTACAAAGCAATAATATGGGGAAAAAAGTAAAAAGAGATAGTCGACATTCCCACATCCCTTGTAAAATAAAATGAAAATGCAGATACCCTCTGTCAAGGTCTTGCTCCTGAACAAAATTATATACCAAAATTTGACAAAGCACGTTCTGGGAGATGCATATTCATTATTATGCATGAACTTAACTAAATATTGATCACTCCGAGTGGAACAGATGGAAACAGCCATTTTTCTGGACTCCAGATATTGAATTATGAGAGGTCAGGGGAAAAATTCTCATTGATAGGTCAAGACAAAATAATTTAAGAAACAAGATAAGGAACGATGTGATTTTATGCATGATATATCTGTTTTAAAAAATGTTTTTGTCTCCATGCATTTTTTAAAATTTGTAATCATAATAGATAACTTTTTATTGAAAACATAGCTTAGAATAAAGTATTTCTAGTATTTTACCATTTTATTATGAATGCATATAACAGTCTATTTCAGTTGATTATGTTTCTATGTCAAAAGAATTTTCACACATTTGTTCTGTCTTTTAATTAGTTTTAACTGTGCACGTCTATAAGACTCAGGTAATTTCATATCTAGCATACATTTTCTTTCTTTTTTTGACATCTATATTTTTAATTTATTTTTGTTACAGATATTTCTCCTTTTCCCCCCTATACCCCCTCCTCCCCAGCCCCCCACCCCAACCCCTAGCATTGTTGTCTATGTCCATTGGTTATGCATATATGCATATAAGTTCTTTGGTTCATCTCATCCATCCCCTCCATCCATTTTCATTACTCAGATGAAAGATACCTGGAATTTCACAGTGCACGAACTGGACAACTGTATCCTGTGGCCCTGATATACTCAGAAGCAGAATTGATGAGTCATTGGGTATTTGAATACTTGATTTCATTAAACCTGTTAGATTACTCTCTAGACCAGCATTTGGCTTCCTGACAATACAGTACTATCCTACTCTCTGGTTTTTGAGAGCATTTAATGTTATTTTTCTGGCCTTTGCTATTCATGTCAGCCTGTGCTATGTGGTTCTCTCTTATTTAAAGTTATTGGCATTTGCCCTGGCCAGTTTGGCTCAGTGGTTAGAGTGTCAGCCCGTGGACCAGAGAGTCCTGGGTTTGGTTCCCGCTAAGGGCACGTACCTCGGTTGTAGTTTGTCCCCGGCCCCGGTTGGGTTCGTGTGGGTGGCAACCAGTCGATGTGTCTCTCTCACATCGATGTTTCTCTCTCTCTCTTCCTCCCACTCTCCCTCCTGCTCTATCTGAAGATAAATGCAAAAAAAAATATATCCTTGGATGAGGATAAAAAAATAAAAAAATAAATAAAGTTACTGGCATTCTCTGATGCTACAACCTGAACCCCTTTTATCTCTTTCAGGTTTTTCATATTGGGTTCCAGGATCCACCACTGTCACTGTCCCTTCTGAGACATCTCTTGGGTTGGGTTTAGAGGAGGAAAACTGAGCTAATGAGCTAATATGGGAAAAATGCAATGTTTTGGTAACATGCACTGCCCAGTGTGTGTATGTATGTGTATGTACCTGTGTGTGTACATAAATATTAAGTTTGAATCTGCTTGAGTGATCTTATTTTTTATTCAAGCTGTGTGTTTGCCTCCATCTCAGTTCTATTTCAATAGCAGTCACCTGTTTTGAGTCTCCTGAAAACCTTGCCCCTTCTTCTGCGTCCCCTTACATGATGTTATTTTCTTCCGTCTAGCTATTGGGTCTCAGGTCCAACTGCTGGGATACAAGCAGCAGCAATCCCATAAGTGAGGATAAACATAGGGGCCAGGTGGTTTGGCAAGTGGTCATCCTTCTCAAGGTAACAGAAAAGCTTCTCTCCTCCCTACATCTATAAAGGTGAAGGCTCTCCTAGCCTCAGTTGCAGCAAATATTGAGTGTTCCTGGTCAGCATCCTTCCGGCTACATGGGGGCCAGTTTGTTTAGGTGGTCCTTGCAGGAATGCTCATAAAGGATGCCCTGCCCATTCTTTCACAGGTTTGGAGATTGCCAAAGGCCAAACAGTAGTCTCAACCCTTTGGGGGCCGAACAACTCTTTCACAGGGCTTGCCTAAGACATAACAGTAGAAAAATTACAGTTTTGAAGTAGCAATGAAAATAATTTTATGGTTGGGGGTCACCACAACATGAGGAACTGTATTAAAGGATTGTGGCATTAGGAAGGTTGAGAACCACTGAGTTAGAGGAAAGACACTTTAAGAGGGAGGACACAACAGAGTCAAATGTTGAAAGAATTAAAAACAAAAAAACAAAATAGCAATCTGAGAACTGGAAAAACACATTTGAAGTTTAGCATTTGAGGTGATTCATGCTTTTCCCCCCATAGTAATGTCATCAGATTTCAGGGAGAAAAAGTAGAAAAAACAAGGAACAGGGATGAGACTATAGGAATTGTCAATAAGAACTGTTCTTCCTATGGAATTTCTGTTAAAATGATATACAAGTATGAAAAATGCAGATGGCTAGAGGTAGACACAGGGTCAGGGTCAAGAGATATTTCTTAATTTCATTGATGGGGATCCTGAACATGTTTATACAGATGGAGTGAGGAGAGAGCATTTGGGAATACAGGAGAGAGAGGGAGTGCCAAGGACACAAAGTTCTGGGGTTAGCAGGACGAAATCATAATAAATAAGTGAAATAATTCATCTAGAATAGAATAAAGAACACATCTGAGACAACTGGAAGTGAGGTCAGAGTGAGTGAAACTGTAGAGAAACTTGTAGCTGTGGAGGCAAGAAATTGAGGATATAACAGACTGTCTGTTTTCTCAGTAAAGTATGAGGCAGGATCATTGGGAAAATAAATGAAGATTTGCAGTGGGCAAAGCAGTGGTGTCTGGTGCTGGCTTGCACAGGAAAGCGAGAGCGAGTTGCTAAGTTCTCAGGAATTTTGTGAGTCAGTTGTTAAGCATGTCCATTATGACAATGTAAATTATATACATTTACAGTTGAGTTATATAAACACAAAGGTAATAAATACTCAACACTCATCACTTCCTAATTATTTTACTAAATTTAATGTTATCTATGCTCTCAAGGTCATTTTTATCTATTGTTCCTTAGAACAAACAATGTTGTATCTGATGGAAATATGAAAGGTGTGCAGCTTCCTACACACTGCTTCCCCGCTTGGAGTGTCGTGATGTCACCTTTGTACCTTGATGTGGGCCACAGTGGGAGTATTTGCAGGTTGAGAGTCAGCAAATGCTGCAAGTCAGGGCTTATTTTGTTCTCGTTTTTAAAGAGCTGTTGATTGAGCGTACACTTGCAGACCATTAAGGATCACTTTTGAGGAAACCTGAGTATTCTGAATGGGCAGTCTGAGGAAGAGTAAACAGTTGGCCAGGTGGTAAAGGAAGGCCAAAGCCTTCTGGGCTGGGTTGAAGTTAGGGAACACATTTGTAAAGGCAGCATATCCGACAAGCAACCCAAGTTTGGAAACAGCAAAATTGTTTAGTTTTATTCCTTGGATGCAGGGTCTGGAGTGTGGGGTGAGAGTGATTGAACTGGAACATCTTGAGGTCTCAGCCAGGCGTACAGCATAGTGAGTCCAAGAGGAAGCTAACATGCTCACTGGGAGAAAAGGGTGGTAGTGTGGAACCAGATACGAGGGGGAGCTGAAATAATGCCCCAGAAATTTAATAAGAGTGCAGAATTGTGATCGAATGGGGTGTTAGAGTTTATGATTTCAGACAGAGCCATTTCCATATGTTGGGTATGATGGTGCTTATGAGATTGCTTAGGTTGTCAAGACCATAGCTATAGTGAGATTCAAAGAAGAGACGTAAGTTTGGATTGTTGATGAGTTGATCATATGGGCTAAAGGTACCAGGGATAGTGGCAGGAATTGAAATGAAGAACTAAAAACAATATAGGCCTGAGCATGCAGAAATGAGGATGATGTGGGTGTTGGGGTAGAGGTCCAGTATTGAGCTGGATCAAAGAGCTCTGCAGTTCCTTGTGTTCAAGAAAATCATTCAGTGAGAGTGACTTCTGTGGGCTATTTTACCAGCCACTTTGTCACCTGACAATAGCTGCTCTGAATATAGACACTATTAGTGTGTATAAGGAAGTAATATTTTAATGTAAAAACATTTTAATGCCTTATGAAATATAATTTGCTTAATATTCTATGCATTTCTTATAAAACCGATATCCAGTTGTGCTAAAGAGTAAGGAACAGTAACAAGGATGTCTTGTTAAAAATAATTAATTTTTCTAACCCATTTGTTCCCTGCCCCTTCTGGCCACTGCAGAGAGACCCTTTTTTTTTCTTTTGCATGCTCATAAACAACTAAACAATTAAGGCAATACTCTGCTTATTTTTCTTTCTCAGATTCTTCATTTTAAAATCCGTGGTATTGCGTCATATTTCCTAGAATTAATATAGTATTTATGTTGTTTTTTTCTGTTTACTATTCCCTCTAGGTGTCATTTACCTCCTCCACCTTTAGTAAGGGAATTATATTGAGCTCTGCAAAACATTAGCTTTCAATTGCCTTTCATTAT
This sequence comes from Tadarida brasiliensis, assembly GCA_030848825.1. Classification (NCBI taxonomy): domain Eukaryota; kingdom Metazoa; phylum Chordata; class Mammalia; order Chiroptera; family Molossidae; genus Tadarida; species Tadarida brasiliensis. Next base: position 56,917,310 of record CM061262.1, on the reverse strand, counting down.
TGATACAAAGACATATAAAAATCATTTTATTCTTTAGTGTTACATCCTCTTGTAGCAATTTTAGTCATTATTTTTCACCAGTGTTTTGAAAATAGACACTTAGCTCATATTTTTTAATGATGTGCTCTTCAAAATGTGAGTGACATCATTGAACATGTGTATTTGTAATACATTTTCCAAAACCTTCTGTGTAAATCTCTTGTTTGGTGCTACTCAATGGGGAATCAAAACCCAGCAGTATAACAACAGATTATTCTTTTTCTACATTTTCTCATTCATTATAAATACAGTCATGATTTTAACAAGGGCCAGTGGCTTAACCCAAAAGATTGATCCGGGACCCTTTGATAGGTCAGTGCATAGATATCAAAGACATCTATCCTTCAAATCTCATTAGCAGAGAGTTTCCTACACAAAGCTGTGTAAAAATGGAGGGGAAAAAAAATGTGTGTGTGTGTGTGTGAGAGAGAGAGAGAGAATTTACAAGAAATAATATTCAGGTAGGAAATTATTAATCATGCATATTTCTTTGTAGTTTAGTTTATTATTTTATCATTGTTATCTGAAAATGGTGGGAGTTTGATAAGCTATCAGAGAAAAGAAAGTAGTCATTTTAAAGTCCAGGCCAAGTCTGGATGAGTAGTTTGGGAAACTTGAGCATCAACAAAGTGGCAGGTGCTTAAAGGGTACAGAATCATTTCACTTCCATACTGATGGGATGCACTTTGAAAAGTATCAGATTTGGTGCCCCACAGTAATGAGTTTCAACTTGGCCTTGCCTTACTCTATGCTCTTTCGCAAGCTACTTACCATTTCTAAATCTCAGATAGGATCTATAATTTGGAGATATTAATATCTGTCTCAACTGTTTTGGAAAGGATTATATGAGGTATTTTATTAAAAAGCTTGCAGTGTACATGGTATAGATATGAGATCCTATGTCCCTACATCCTTGAAAGTAAAAAATTGCCTTACAATGATCTATCAAGATTCTAAGAAGTTGCATATCTATAACTGTAATATCTAAAATTTGAATTAGATTTCCAATATTCTACCAAATTAAAAAACTTGAAGTGAAGTGATTAATGTTTACAATTCAGATTTCTTAAAAGCACATGGAAAGTTTAAGAAATACCTACATAGAAAACAATAAATTTTAGTGAAAAAGAAAAATTGCAGAAATGGCATTTTTCTAATATTCTAGGTGTAATAGTTGTCATAGCTGAATTGGTAATTTATTTTCTGATGTATGAAATGCTGCTTTATTCTTATATCTGGGAAAATATTCTATTAATCATCAACAAATGATTAAACTGCAGGTTTTTATTTTTTTCATCTTAGATTTCTTAATTGTAAAATATTTTACTGCCTCAAGATTATCACTTTTAATCTTAACAACCTAATAACTGTTACTGATCTTACTAAAATATCTTACTTTCATCTCTGGTATTATTCTCTGCTAGATTAAAATCTTAATGGGACATAATAAAATATTTTCTCCTCTTCTCTTGTTTCAAAGACCTGCTAAGATAATCATCGTATACTGTTGGCCAGTTTATTTAATGTTACTGGAGATGATTTATTATACATGTTATATTTTCTCTTATGTCTTCTCTTCCCACCAAATAATACTTTGGAATTAAAAATGGTTATTGGAATTTACACATAATTGATGACACAGTAACACTATTTGGGAAGTAGAGAAAAATATGTACTTTAACTTTCCAGTAAACTAAATCTTAATTGAAACTTTTGGATTTCATATTCTTTTTGTCTAAAACATGAAAATTAATTACAATGTTTTGTAGAAAAATTTACTTTATTCTCTATATAACTAAACTGGCCATTATAAAATAGACCTATTTTTTCTACATCTTACACTGATAATTATAAAATGACATGTATTTTAAATTAATCCAGATACATAGTATGTCTCTACTGTCAATATTAACTGTATTATAATTGAGGGTGTATCCATAAATGCACATTTTTTAATGGAAAAAAATGCCAATTTTCCCAAGTAAAAATAACAAAAAAAGGGCAATTAGCTGAAATTTATTTTATGGATATGAAGGATCACATTCGAGCTTTGTTTAAAGACTATTAGTTTCTGTTTATGGTGTTTAGAATGTCCAAGCTTCTTTAACAGAAAAAAGTCTTTTACGAAAGTATCTAATCCAATCCTAGCATTGGTTGCTAGGGGAACATTTGATGCAAATTAATCAGTAAGCATCAAGCAGCCAGCTACCTGAGGAGAAGGGGAGTGGGAGAGACTCATAAACTGGCCAGCAGGGAAACTGCTGATGGGCAAATGACTGTCAAGGGTTTTTACACACATCAGCGGCATCACACTGTGATGCGGGGTTTCCCCCCTCTATCATTCTTGTAGGTGAGGAGGGGAAAAGAAAGCAGGAAAAATTGGAAAGATAAATGAAATGGGGTCTTTCCAGTTAAGGTGAGCTTGATTTTTTTCTGTTGAATTTTGGCAAGTGAGCAAGGGTTAGATTAATTAATGATTAAGAACAAATGACAACTAGTGAGAATGGTGTAGGGTAGCTAATCCTACCTAGATATTTGTATTTAAATTTCACTCTGCATTATGTATCCTATTTGAAAATAATATTTCTATAAACTACAAGAACAAAACAGTTTGTGTTACCCTAAAATTTTGTCTGGGACAAAATTCTAGCATATTTTAGAATAATTAAGGACAAACACCTAGCTATTTTTAAATGAAAATTATGCTTTAAAAAAATCAACAAAATAAATATATTTTCTTTCTTTAATTTCAGTGGAATTTAGGTGTGTTCCACAGAGTTAGGTCATTGATTGACATTCATAGTTGTGGATGTAAAGTGTCAGTCCTGGAGTGTGTGTGTGTGTGTGTGTGTGTGTGTGTGTGTGTATATATATATATATATATATATATATTTTTTAATATGGTTGCTAGGGACTATGAACCTTAAAGAGATATTGGGCCACTGACCTCAAAGAGATGACCATGTGCTCTCAGAGTTAAAATTAAAACAAACACAAGAAACAGAAAGTGAAGATGATATGTTTTTGGTATGATCATATTCTAAAGAAGTTTGAAAACACGAGTGTTTAGCAACTTCTGTAGGCGCCAGAGCAGGCTCCACAGAGGAGATGAAACTTGAGTGGAAGTTGAAGAATAAGGAGGAATAGAGACTTAGGGTTCCAGTTTCCTGAACCCAGCTGCTGCACCTGTACATGTTCTGCTTGGTCTACCTCTGCTGTCACTGTTTCCACTCCACTTGCCCATCGTCCACTTGGCTAATTCCTGTGCTTCCTTAACCCATAGCTTATGTTTTATTTCATCCTGGAAGTGTCCTCTTAGTTTCTTCATTTACCATCTCTTTGATTTCTTCTTTTACAGTATGGGGTTGTAATAGTTGATTTTTCACACCTATATTTCAGATGAAATAACAAAAACCTAGAGGAGTCAGATCAAATTATTTTACTCAGTTCCTAGCACTAAGCAGAGCATATAGTACGTATTTACTAATGTTTTGCTGAATACGTGAATGAATATACATTATCTATGTCAAGTAATTTCATTTTTAACACACAGTTCCATATTTAACATAGAAAAGTCATTTCAGAAATTTATCTCATTAGTTCTCTCTATATTATATTCTTTGTTTTTCCTGCTGACATTTGTGAACTTCATTAATGGGATCCCATACTCTCTGGCTTAAGATTGAGCTCAACAGACAGTAAATGCAGGCAAAAACTGAAGGGTAATAGTTCAGGGAGATTGGGGTTTTATTGCCATGGCACCCTGCCAGGCGTGGCAGTGGATACATTCCTCCCCCAAAGCTCTCTGTGGCGCTCTCTCTTGAGTGTCATACCTGCTTCTTCCCTTTGTCCTCCAGATTTGGGTGCCAACAGTGCCCACTACTATTAGCTAGAGAGCACTATACTTTCTATTGCAAGTTTCCTTTAAACATATTCATCACTTCTTTATACTTTTTTTAATTACTGTGGTGGACACTTCTACCAGCTTTCTGCCAGGGTATGACTGATGCAATAAACAGCCTCCCCACCACTGTGTAATCGATTTTAAGAATCCAACATGATAGTACAATAACTCTACCAATTAGGTCATTTGTTGGGCTCATTAAACACATTAAATGCACCAGTAAGTATACAGGAGGCCAAGCCATAGTATGATGGAAAATCTAGTATTATTTTTTTAAATGACTAAAAGAATCTTACACCTCTAAAATGTTTTTCAGTTTAAAAGATGGTTTCAAATGCATTAACTCATTTATAAATATTTTACTGGCAAATAGAAATACTGTAGATAATACAGTTTTAAAAAGATCATTTCAGTTTTATTAAAATTTTAAAAATAATTATATTCTTGTTAAAAATAATTACTCATTTTCATCATTGTTACATAGGAATATAACTTTGCCCCAACTCATTAGTCGGTGAAAGTCACAATTAGGACTCAGGTCTTCTTTGTGGTTAAATGATTCCCTGGTCGTACCTCAGAGAGTTGGGGGCCACATTAACTCAAGACTGCCAGGGCATCCAGTGGCACAACTGTGTGTACTCCACTCATGCTCTTCTGCCCACACCAAATTTAATACTTGAAAAACTAGCGTTCTCTTGCGTGCTGCAGGCAATGTGTGTAAGCCCACATAGTCCAACACGCATCACCAGGTGTGTTGCGTGGAGACAGCACTGTGGTGCCTCCTGCCTAGGACAAGCTCTAGAGCTCCTCGATGTCTTTCCCAGAGGAAAGCACTAACATCCTCATTTCTTGAGGGTTGTCATCTATCTCCATGTCTAACTCCCAGGAAATCACTGAAGCACCAGGGTAGTCTGGCCCATCATGGAGCTGGTAGTGGAATACCACTTTATTCTTCCCCTTTGGCATCTTGATCATTTGTATAAATATGATATTTACAGGCTTCCAAAGGTGGAGAGGATGGATATATACTTTTACAATTGAATATTTTTGAAAAGGAGAAACTTTGTTTTTGGGAAATTTATGCAAACAAATAAGTACAGTCTCCAAGGTTTTCAGATTCCAGAGGTCAAATTGTCTTATGCATTTAAGGTAAAAGGACTAATTAGGTTGCCCATGAGAGCTACTATTCCTGAAAGCTACTTTTAGAGCGTTTAAAATTTCAGATACTTCTTGCAGAAACTGAGTTTTTCAGAGAGCTTCTTCAGTTTCATATTATGTAAGTAGAGTGCACTTGCAGAACACCCTGCATAGACTCTTTGGTGCTGTTTTTTTTTTTTTTTTTTTTTTTTTTTTTTTATAGTGCCTTTTATACATCTGGTAGGATACCAAAAAAGATACTCTTTTTAAGTATGTATTTAAATTCGATAAAAGTACACAAAGAGATTGGTCTCTGGATTGTATCCATGTACACAACATTTTTGTTGCATACCTAGTCCGGTGCCCATATTGAAGTAATAGAGCAGAAACAGCAGAACACAAAGGGAATTTAATGCATAAACTGTCGTGTTAACTTCAAATCTAGATTGAGACTCCCTAGTGCTCTGAGAGGTCCCAGATGCAAAGTCAAGTTTAATAACTGAATTTTTCCCCAGGCCCTGTTAATTCAACAACAACAACAATTGCAGGATGTATTAAACAACCGTGTACTCTCAGTAACAATTTCTGCAAGTATATGAGCATTTCAATTCCTATTTCAATTTAAAGAATCGATTCATCAGCTAACAAAGTATTATTGACACTGGATTCTATGTATTATATATAAACCCAAACTGAAAGTGTCTCAGGGGAAAGAGTGAGCCATAGAGGCAGAACCGGTAGGGTGTTTGAGGTTGGTAAGAGGAATGATATTTACTGATGCCTCCACTGATCTCAATGCTATCAGTATATCCTGGCTGATTATTGGTTCTGGCATCAGAGGAAGTTTCAAACAGAGGTAACTAAATCCTAATGAAGCTACAGAGCCTCAGGGTGTGGAAAGAAACCTGATGAGTGGGAAGGACACAACAAGTAGGCAATAATAAGTCAAGAACAGGTAATTTTTTGCCAAGGCATTTGGGATGGCTAAGGTGGAAGCATGCAGAAGCACTGATGTAGAGATAAAAATAAAATAAAGCGAACAGAAAGCAACACAGTAATATAAGGTCAAATACATATTAAACTTAAGTGCAATACAAGCTAAGAAAGGAGGAGGGGCACCAATCATATTTCCAATTTCCAATACAATTTCAAGAACTTCAGTTTATTTTGAAGCCTCATTCAGCATAAATTGGTTATCATCTGGGAAAGAAGGGATTACCCTGACATTCTTAGCAAAATATGTTGCCAGAACAACAGTGGTTGGTAACTGCAAAAAAGCAAACAAACAACAGAAGATAAGAATATCTACAGGTCTAACCAACAACTGAGTCTGCAGGGAAGATAGGACCCTTTGAGGATATAAAACACAGAATTCAAGGATCCTAATTAGATTAACAGAGACGTGGAGGTGAGTCTTCTGGCAATGAAAGCTCTGTGTTCCAGGAAATTCTGAACAGGTTGAAGCAGAAGTCAAGAAGCACATGGCATTTCCTAGGCAGACAAGCAGGTTTAGGCAAAATGGCAAAACCCTCAGCAAATAGGTTAGAGCCAGGAAAGGTGAAAAGAAGGCAGCTGCTGTTAGGTTAATATGGCTAGGGATGGATAGAAGGTGAGGATTTGGCTAACATTCTTGTGATGGGGTATTTTTTAAAGATAATATATTTTTTTTTATCCTGATATTTTTTTCTTTTTGGTGGGAGTAGGGTGGGGCATGGAAGGAGTAGGGACAGGTGGAGACAGCCCAGAAGGAAAGAGAGCTCAATCCACCCCTACTGCTTTCCCAGACCAGCCAGGTTCAAAGCCCCTCTAAGATAATAATTTTTATTAAAGTGTAGTTGGCATAAATACTGTGTTAGTTTCAGGTATTGACCATAATGTGATCATCGCACTAAGTTTAGTAGCCATCTGTCACCATGCAGTTATCACACTATTATTGATTATATTCTCTCTAAACTTTTTCACCCATCCCTTCACTCCCCCTCCCCCCACAATCATAACTTTGTTCTCTGTTTCTGTGAGTCTGTTTTGGTTTAGTTTTGTTTATTTTTTAAGATTCCACATATAAGTGAAATCATGCAGTGTTTGTTTTTCTTTGTCTGACTTATTTCACTTATTATATATAATACCCTCTAGGTCCATCCATGTTGTTACAAATGGCAGGATTTTATATTTTTATTGCTGTGTAGTATTCTGTGTTGTGTGTGTGTGTGTGTGTGTGTGTGTGTGTGTGTGTATGAATCATGTCTTCTTTATCCATGAGATAGTCAAATTGGTTCCAATAAACCTTCTCCTAGATGGCCAGCTAGAAGTGGCTTTGTAATTGAGTGTTAGTTAGCCATGGTTGGAGATCTTTGGTAGCAGGTTCTGAGAGTTTCTTTCAGGAAAGCAAATACTGATGCTTATATAGGACACTTCTTCCTCTAAGGGAATGTTAAATAATAGCATTTAGCCATCATCAGAAGACAGCAAAAAAAAAGAAAAAATCCATTTCCACATCAAACCATGCACAGTTCTAGCATGGCATCTACTTTTATTTTTTACTTTTATTGTTGAAAGTATTACAGATGTCCCCCTTTTATCTCTCATTGACCTCTCTTCCCTGCTCCTGCACTCTCCTGGCATCTACTTCTTTTTTTATTTTTATTTTATTAATTGGCGTCTACTTAATACACACTAGAACTTATTATTGCCTTGTACTGATTGGCCCATCTATCATCTAGCTCAATATCATGTCATAGCCTATAACTCTCTTCAGAAATGTTTTATTGACAGAAGGAAGACTGGAGAAATAAGAGCCATTTTTTGCCAACCCCCCAATCTAGAAAATAATGTAGAAGTATGACCTTAAAGATAGAATTCAGTATCCTTTGCCTACCAAATTCCAGGCAGGAATATGCTCCCTCCCCAGGATTCACTGCTCAAGTGAGTGTACAAATGAAATCCAATGGTATTGATAGTACTTTCTCACATTCCAACCTTCACAACTCACATAGTTTGGAGGGAAACATAAAATTTTAGTAATTTATTTTTTTCTTGTTTTGATGTATTAGCATCTATTTGATTTTATGTAAGACAAATGCATTCATAGTATAAAATGATGCAGCTAATTAGGAACATCTGCAAATAATAGTTATACTGAGATAAGCAAAACTAGTTGGATATTTTCTATTTAGTAGTTAACCTATTAAGTAGATCAGTGGTGTAGCATGATGCAGCATTTGATAGATACCACTCCTGTGGAAGAAAGGGAGTTTTAAAAACTGCATTACACAGTGTCACATTATATAAAGTTATTGCTACATCAGGTGACACAGAAGAAACTGATATTACATGACCTGATGCAAATTCAAATAGAAAGTTTGGAGCATACAAATGGATTAAACACCCTTGAAAATCAGGTAGAGTACAATTCCAAAGGATTTTAGGTCATTCAGAAATGCTATTACCTTTCAGCTAAGGACTGGAGACTGTTTTGTTAGTGATCACACTGAAGCATGAAATTGGGGAAGAAGACTATTAATGGGTCAGGTAAGGTAAGAAATCAGAAATATTATTTTAAGGTGGAATGTTGTGACAAATACGTAGCAAAATGTAAAATTACCTCTCAGAAAAATCTGTGTTTATTTTCAGTCACTATTTACGGTATTATGACTGGAAAATCTCACTTGAAAAGTTCTTAACTTAAAGCACTCACCAGCCTTCTCAGAGTAGGTCTATTATTATCTATGCATGCTGCAAAATTCTTCTTGGAATGCAATTTATATGTCATGCAGAATGTATTTCTTTTCTAAAATAGCATTTTATAGTTTTTTAAAAACAGGTTTTCATTTTTGTAGTCATTGTAAAACTACTGTGAACATATAATAGAGGGGCGAGTCAACAAATATGTTCAGGCTGGAGTACTTTGCTAACATAATAAACGTTTACTATCTTGCAAACTCTGTACTGATTAAAAGATATTCTTGATTGTAACAGATGGTTATCCATCAGAAGAATTAAGATCTTTCTTTTTAAAAATATTTTGAATATATAATGTCAGATTACTTAATTGAAACCAGTTTCTTTAATTTCCTTTAAGAAAAACATTTCTTGATTCTTTTTATCCCTTCAGTATTTTTTCTAATATTTAAAATGGATTATCAGGAAAATAAAGTCAATAATAATTGAAGATTTTTTTAGTTGGTATATCATACATGAAGATATGTATTAGAATTGTTTTTAATTAAATACACTTACTGTGGGTAATTAGCAACATCTAAATTTCTTACAGTAGCATCAGATTGTTTAAATTTATCATCTGATGATACTGTAAGAAATGTTTTCAACAAGTTAATTTTGGTAGAATTCTTCATTTACCATATTTGTAGCACTTACCACTCCTTTGTTTCATTATCAGTGAGTAACAATACTTTACATTTTGAGGTATGAAGCATGACATGTTTATCTTTTTATTCCTACCTATTACCTACTCACCTAAACACCATAGTCTCTTGGCCAGACTCTTTTTAAATATCATTGGTGAAACAACAAATGTATTTTAGAATGAATGAATATAGTCAATATGCCAAACCGGCACATAATGCTTTCTCCAGGAACATTATCACGAGCTTATTTTATAGTTACTGTTTTTAGATCTTTAATTATTAAATGCACTCAACGTACCTTCTAAGTAATATTACTCTAAAATAATGTCATCAGAGAGCCAGTTCAGTATACTTTAAACTCATGCATGAAAACCATTATGGAATATTTCCATTTTTAATTCCTAATATATTTAAAATAATTGAGTATAAGATTTGTACATTTGTGTATATTTCTCAGATTATTTAGTATCTTATTCTAAAAACATTTCTGTACTCGAAATCTTAAATATATTTCCGTAAAGTGCACATAATGTATTTACCAAATGCTACAAATTTGAAATTCATTTTGTTTGAAATGAATATCTATTATTCAAAATAATAGTTGAAATATATAGGGCCTTGATATTTCAAAATATTAACCTTTCACTGAATTGATTAAAAGCATATAATATGACTTTGAAGTATTTTGAAAACCTGACTACTGAAAATCAATCAAATTATATTTGTTGGTTGGTAATGTAAAACAATTGCTCCATTTTTCAAAGACTATGATTATCCCATGCACCCTGACAATGGATACATTTAGTAGAAACTATAAGCTATACAGAAGAATCACTAACGAGAAAAACAAGAAATAAAAGTAAATGGGTTAATTATGATAAATATGATTTATGCATTTGTTTAGGCTATCTGGGGAATACAAAAGAGAATTGGAGAGATATTAAAAATCTCAACTAAAATTAACAAAACTCAAATAAGGATAGAATTCTTTTTAGAGCATGATAAGCATTTATTAAATATTTTTATTTTAATGTAGACTTGGAGATGGATAGTAAACAGTATTTTTTTTTAAAGGTAGCATGAATATCTTAGCTTAAACCCTCTTACAATTAGATCTACCATGGGATCAAGCTACACTTGACCTGTGGTCAAAGTCAAGGTACATGAATTTAAATCACCAGGTTGAAAAAAAGTATTCAGGGCACAAAATGAGGTATTTTCAATATGTTAATTGTATACTTTTAAGTGGCATGTTGTGAAGCACTTCTTACAAAACTTTTCTTGCTAAGCTTTTAAACGTAATTGTAGTCACAATATTTGTGATTAGATACTTTAGCCTTTAAAATTTCTATATTTGATTTCAAGTTAATTTTTTCTTTGTGGTCAGTTATTTGATTGGTTCTTTTAGGTGTTCCATGGATCTATAAATATTGCATGGATGGTTCTTTAATCTATTTTATCATTTTATTTATTACATAATATAATTATTCTAGGTCATTACTTAATTTAACTAGGTCTATCTGATTTTATTTTATTTTTATTTTTTTTATAACTTATCTTTATTGTTGAATGTATTACAAATGTTCCTCATTTCCCCCCCCTTGCCCCCCTCCTCCCCATTCCTGCCCCCCTCCTGCCTTTCCCCACACTGTTGTCTGTGTCCATTGGTTATGCATATATACAAATAAGTTCTTTGGTTTATTTCTTCCCACCCCCCAACCCCCCTTCACTTTGAGATTTGTCAGTCTAACAAGCAATTTGTACTTCTTAATCCCTTCACCTTTTTCACCCATCCCCCCAGCCCCCACCCATCTGGTTCCCAAAAAAGTTCTCTGTATCTATGAGAATGTCTTTGTTCTGCTTGTTCATTTTGTTTGTAGATTCAATTGTTGATAGCTATGTATTTATTGCCATTTTGTTTGTTCATATTTTTTTTATCTTTTTCTTCAAGAAGACCCTTCAACATTTCATATAAGAATGGTTTGGTGGTGATGAATTCCTTTAGCTTTTCTTTGTCTGGGAAACTCTATATGGCCATCGATTCTAAATGACAGCTTTGCAGGATAGAGTAATCTTGGTTGTAGGTTCTTGCTTTTCATCACTCTGAATATTTCTTGCCACTCTCTTCTGGCCTGCAAAGTTTCTTTTGAGAAATCAGCTGACAGTCTGATGGGAACTCCCTTGTAGGTAACTAACTTCTTTTCTCTTGCTGCTTTTAAGATTCTCTCTTTGTCTTGAACCTTTTGCATTTTGATGATGATGTGTCTTGGTGTGGGCCTCTTGGGGTTCATCTTGTTAGGGACTCTCTGTGCTTCCTGGACTTGTATGTCTGTTTCCTTCACCAAGTTAGGAAAGTTTTCTGCCATTATTGTTTCAAATAGGTTTTCGATTTCTTGTTCTCTCTCTTCTCCTTCTGGCACCCCCAAGATGCGAATGTTGGCACGCTTGAAGTTGTCCCAGAGGCTCCTTACACTATCCTCATTTCGTTGGATTCTTTTTTCTTTTTGCTGTTCTGATTGGGTGTTTTTTGCTTCCTTATATTCCAAATCGATGGTTTGCTTCTTGGCTTTATCTACTCTACTATTGCATCTGTGTAAACTATTCTTTATTTCAGTTAGTGCATCCTTCATTTCAGACTGGTCCTTTTTTATGCTCTTGAGGCCCTCACTAAGTTCACTGAGGTTCTCACTAAGTCCACTGAGCATCCTTATAAGCAGTATTTTGAACTCTGCATCTGTTAGGTTGCTTAACTCCATTTCACTTAGTTCTTTTCCTGGAGTTTTGTTCTGTTCTTTCATTTGGGACCTGTTTCTTTGTCTCCTCATTTTGGCTGCCTCCCTGTGTTTGTTTCTATGTATTACTTAGCAAGAGGTATGGGGCTAGCTGAGACCAGATGCTGCTTGTTTGAAAGAATTTAGGAAAAGCTGAAGCAGGATCCAAGACAGGCCAATCCTATGGTAAAGCAACTGGCAACAGCTTGGGTGGACCTGAAAGCTGGATGGGGCGGGGCCTCAGGGAATCGCCAGAGCGGAACCAACAGTGTGAGCCAGGTAGCTGGAGTCCCAGATATAGTGGCGTCTGCCGGCACAGGGAAGGGCTCACCAAAGAAACAAAAGCCTCTGATAGCACTTCTGTCCAGGAGAAAGCTGCCTCTCCAGCCCTCGCCCCCATGCCAAACAGCTCAGTTCTTCCCCATATGACTCTGGTGCCTTTCAGGCTCCCTCCCGCACGCTGGAGCCTGGAGGGAGTGAGTTCGAGTAAGTCCATGCACGGGCCCTTTAAGAGGAGCTGCAGGGGGCGGGGCTCCAGCCCCCTCAGCCTCAGTTCCCGCTGGTTTTTTCCAGCAGAAGTTATAGGGATTCTCTTCCTGGCACTGAAATCCTGAGCTGGGCGCCTGGTGTGGGACGGGGCCCCTCAGTTCTCAGGGAGGACCTTCCCAGCCGAGGTGTCCCTCCTAATTTTTATCCGCCACACGTGGGTGTGCGACCAGCCTGTCACGCCTCCACCCCTCCTACCAGTCTCGATGCAGCTTCTTCTTTAATTTCGTAGTTGTAGGACTTCCATTCAGCTTGATTTCAGGCGGTTTTGAATGATGGTTGTTCTGTAGTTTAGTTGTAACTTTGATGTGGTTGAGGGAGGATGCGATACCACGTTTACCTACGCCGCCATCTTGACCGGAAGTCGGTCTATCTGATTTTAAAAGATCGTCTTCCTATTATGTATATCTGATTATATTCTGTTTCTTTCGAATTCTTGAATGGCCTCCCATGCCAACAGAATGAAATGTAAATGTCTCCATATGATGGAAAAAATCTTTATCCCTCCATTGCTTTCAACTCCATACCATGCCTCTACGTCTAACATACTGTCAGCTGATCCATACTGGGAAATCTCTTAGCTTCTCTAACTTAGCACATGCCTTCATACCTCTGTAGCTTTCTATGCTTCCTCTGATGTTTAAGTCCCTTTTCTAAGTACATCTGGCTAAATTAGAGTCCTTATTCAAAACTCCTTTTAGTAATAATCTTCCAGTCTCCTCCATTGTGTTTATTTACTTATAACTGTGCTGTTTAGTACAGTAGCCACTAGCTACATATAGCTATTTAAATTAAAATTAATTAAAATAAAATTTGAAAATTCATTTTCTTACTAGTGTCAGTCACATTTAAAGTGCTCAGTATCCACATATGACTGACTAGTTCTACCATGATGAACAGCATGGATACAAAGTATTTCCATCATCACTGCAGGTTCTGTGGGATAGCACTGCCTTAAATCTTAGTCAATCAAATTGTATTGTGAAGAGTAGTTATTTTATTTTTCTGTTTCTCAATCTGAACATCCTTTAAAGCAAATAATGTACATCATTGGTCTGTAGGGCGCATAGTAGGAAAACAGTGTTTTGTTTTTTTCTATTGCACATACCAATACTCATAAACATAAAAGAAAACCATAGTGAACTGTGTAACCCAAGGGTATGAGTAGAATTATTAAGGCACAGAAAACATCCACAGGGAAAAGGATTTTGAGTTACGGGACTAAAAGAGTCTCAGCTTAAGCCATAGTTAAAGTCTGAAGGAAGAGAGACCTACGCTCTCCCATCACAGCTGCCTCAAAGATCATGAGGATCTTAGCAGAGGTTATTTTGTAGAAAACACAGACAAAGAATGATACCTCTTAGGTTTCCAGCATATTTCATACAGTCACACTTAAATGTTGAAGTAAAAGTATTGTCTATTTGAGTGTTATAAGACTAAACAATATGAGAAATGGTTAGAAGAAGCTGAGAACTTCCCATGAATATATCATGTATTAGAAGGAACTGACCACCATGGACTTACATAGTCCCACGTGGACAGCAGACGTGGGTGAGAGAACCAGAGTGGGAAAAAAGTCTCTGGATTCCAACATAAAAGAGCACAATCCTAAACACTATTATTAAACCAATAATCTGTGTAGTGGCTATTGGTAATGAGCATCTTTGTTAAACTAGGTTTGTGCTTTAGGATTATTTATTATATTTACATAGATGCATACATTAATTACAATTCGGTATGTATCGTTCTTTTGTAATTTGAATCCTGTTTTTATTAAAGTTTATTCGTTGTCTTTAGAAAACTAGCATGCAAAGACTTATGTGGTTCTACATATGATTAGGATATAGAAAGTTGCAAGAGAATTTTACTCCCACGCTAGCATTAAGAAAAAAGCAGATAATCTCCCAAATCACAACTTTTTCTGAGCCCATGAGAGAGCTAAGGTTGCAGGTCAACCAATTAAAATGAATTCCAAATAGTGACCAGAACTTCCAAGTAGAAAAAGGACATATAAACTGTTTTATCGTTTGCAGACTACAGAAAGGGGTGGTCAGTTTTCCAGTTGGTAAGAAAAAATCAGCTAAAATGTTAATGATTTCTTACTGTAAAACTAGCAAGTCGGTTCAGAATAGCCACAGACACACTGGCATTTCACACTAACTCAAAAGCTCTTTTCTGAAGGTTTCCACTGGGTGCTCATAAGAAAAACTGAAGGCAGGGAAGAAAATTAGAGAGAGTTCTCTCGATGACATGAACATGCAGGAAGTGGTCAGCTGATGTGGGTGCAGGGCCAAAGCCATGTGTCTTCCCAACCCCTCTCTAGTACACAGTAAAAGCTAAGTTGGCAGAGGAGCAGCAAGCACTCTTGTCACCAGGGATCAGGCAAAATTCCATTGCAAAATATCCTCCTGAGAATGGAGGATAAGCAAAGCATACACCTGTCCCTGGGGGAAGGAGGAGGAAGCACACTTCTTCCTAGGACACAGGTAAAAATCCATTGCTTCTGGAAGGGGGAGAAGCCAAGAGTCTTCATTCCCAGGAAAGAGATTGGAAACTAGTTTCAATCAGGATACTTTATTGATACCAAGCAGAGATCTGCTTTCATTGGAGAAAGGGCAAGAAACCCCTATTCAAGATCAAGCATTGATTCAAGGCACAGAGTTTACCATGAAAAAGAAATGCATGAACCTTAGGAAAGCCTAATCCAAAGCGCAAAGTGATGAGATCCATGGCTTTTCTTTTTGCTCCATGTATTCCAGATAGGGAACTGGAGTAGTTTAAACCTGGAAATGCCAACAGATGAAGGGAAAAAAAAAAAAAAAAAAGCCCCAAGAAACAGCTGATTCTCAAGGCAAAATATCAGGAAAGGGGCAGCCTAGTAAGACAGAAAAAATTTTAAACTATAATAGCTATAATCCAGCGAAAAATCACAGAGAATAAATTGCTCACTCTTGGAGTAATGGTCAAACTGAAAACCAAGACTTCCACTGTCATCAGGCTGTAATAAGGTTCCTCAGCACTGTCCCTCTCCACATGGAGTGAAGCGAGGCTGAGGGGAGAGCCAAAACGTTCATTCTTCGCCTCGCAGTGAAGAGCACTGCTTCTACAGTGCTCGTGCAGACCACATGGGTAGTTTGTACTTTTACCTCCACCCTGTGGTAACAAGACACCCTGCCCCCTGCTCAGTAGGATGGTGTCAGAGGAATTCATTGGAGAGTCCATTGGAGAGTCACCAACACCCAGCAGTCACAAAGTCACCACCACAGAGTATCAGAGGAGGCTATGTAGCAGCAATAATGAGGCAACCTCGCCCATCTGGCCGATGTCTACTAGCGGAAACCTAGTGGGGAACCCGGTATCCACTTCTCCCTTCCCTCACTGGAGCAATGTCAAAGGGATACTAAAACACAAGATTTAAATAAGATCTAGTGTCTCATGATACGCAAAAGGTCCTGGTTGTAATTGAAAAACACTTGTTATATTTAGAACAAGGAAGAATCCAAATTGATTAGAAAAGACAACCAACAGAAGCTAATAATAATACCAAGATGGCACAGATGTTAGAATGATCTGACAAAAACTGGAAAGCAGCCATTATAAAAATGCTTCAACGGAGTATTACAAACATGCTTGTAACAATTGAAAAAATGGAAAAATTCTCAAGTCAAAATATCAGAGAAAATATAAGAAAAATGAAATGGACACTTTAGAACTGAAAAATAAAAATTCAAAGGATCGATTTAGCAGCAGAATAGAAAGCACAGAAAAAGATCCAGTGAACTTAATACAGAACAATAAAAAATCCCCAAACTGAAAAAAAAAGAGAGAAGTTAGGCTTAAAAAAAAAAAAAAAAATGAAGAGTGTCAGGAAATTGTGGCATGGGACCCTCACAAAATATCTAAAATTTATGTTATTTGAGTCTCAGAGGAGAGGAAAAAATGATAGAATTGAAAGACTATTTAAAAAATAATAGCTGAAAACTTCCAGATTTTGGGAAATGTAAACCTACAGATTCCAGAAGTGAGTGAATTCCAGTCAAGATACATGTAAAGAAAACCATACAAAGATATATAATCAAAGTTCTTAAAATTAAAGAAAAAGAAAAAAATATTGAAAGTAGTCAGAGAAAGACTACACCTTATCTAAAACAGGATAAATGACAGATTTATTCTTAGAAACCACAGATGTCAATGGAAAGAGGCACAACAGTTTTCAAGTGCTGAAAGAAAAAGTGTCAATCCAGAGCCTGTACTCAATGAAAATATTCCTGGGATGAAGGGGGGAAACAAAACACTCTCAGATGAAGAAAACAGCGTTTGTCACCAGCAGACCTACAAAAAGGCTAATGAAACAGAGTGCTGAGTGCTGCAAACAGAAAGCGGTAAAAGAAGGAGTCTTGGAACTTCGGGAAGGAAAAGTAAACAAATGGGGAAATGTAATAGACTTTTTTCCCCTGGAGTTTTCTTAATTAAATTGGACTGTTGAAGCAAAATTGTAATATTTATGGTTCTAAATGTATGTAGAAGAAATAGTAAGACAATTATGAAAGGAGAGGGAAAGGATATAAAGAGGTACAAGATTTGTAACCTTTAGTGAAACTGGTAAATGGTAACACCAGTAGGCTGTGATAAGTTCTGTATATATAATACCTAGGATAACTGAAAAAAAAAAAAACTATACAGGGCAAATTTTATGGTAAAGTACATCTCAAAACAAAAACTACTAAAAGTTGTACAAACAAATACCCTCAAAAACCACATAGATAAATTAAAATTCAATTCTAAAAAAAAATTATGTAACTCACAGGAAGAGAGGAAAAAGAAAACAGAAAAATGGAGAACAAATACCAAAAAAAATGAATAAAATGGTAGATTTAAGCCCTGATCTATCAATAGTTACATTAAATTAACACCAGTCAAAGAACAGAGATTGGCAGAGTAGTAAACAAGGACACAAGCAAAAAGCATCACCCGCCTATATACTGTATGTAAGAAACTTGCTTCAGATATAATAATTTAGGTAAGATGAAAGTAAAAGGATGGGAAGAGATATAATGCACAAATAATCAAAAGCAATACTGGCTATGTTCATATCAGATAAAGTGGACTTCAGAGCATAGACAATTATTAAGGACAGAGATGTACATTACATAATGATAAAAGGATTGTAATAAGATCAAATTAACATTTATAGAACACACCTACACAACAACAGTAAAATATACATTGTTTTCAAGCACTCACAGGTTTAATGTAATTCCCATCAAAATGCAAGCGAGATTTTTGTAGACATAGAAAGGAATAAACTAATTTTAAACATCATATGGAAAGTCTTAGAAATTGGAATAGCTAAAAAAAATTGTGAAAACTAAGAATAATGGAGAAGTCACTCTAATTTTAAAATGTGTATAGCTACAGTAATCTGGATAGTGCTGTACTGGCAGACGGATTAACACATGGAAAAAATGAAATGGAGAGGACCCCACAATTTTCTGACACAAGTGTAGCCACTGATTTTTGACAAAGTTTCAAAAGCAATTCAAATGCAGAAGCATAGCATTTTCAGTGAATGGGACTGGAGTAATTGGATATCTAATGGCGAAAAATGAACTTCTACCTAAACCTCACATCTTACACAAAACTAACTCAAAATATATCAAACATTTAAATGTAAATGTAAAACTTTAATACTTTTAGAAGAAAACATGGAACAAATTTTCAGGACCTACGGCTTAGTGAAGAGTTCTTAGACATGACACCAAAAGCATGATCTATCAAAGAAAACAGATAAATTAGACTTCTCCAAAATTAAAAACTATTGCTCTGCAAAAGACCCCGTTAAAAGGTTGAAAAGACAAGCTACAGACTGGAAGGAAATATCTGCAATTCACCTATCTAAAGAAGAACTTGTATCTAGAGTATATAGAGAACTCAGAAAAAAAAGACAAAAAGCATGGACAGGTATTTCATGAAAGAGGATATACAGATGGCAAATAAGAACATTTAAAAATGCTCAGTAGCACTGCCATAAGGGAAATGCAAATGAAGTCCTCAATCAGTTATTGCATACTCAGTAGGAACACTGGTGGGGAAAATGACAATACCAATTGCTGGTGAGAATGCAGAGAAACTGGATCTCTCATACATTGTTGGTGGGAATGTGACATAGTACAGCCACTCTAAAGTAATTCATCAATTTTTAAAAATTAATTATACATTTATATGATAAAACTTAATCATTGCACTTCTGAGAAATTAACTTATGTCTACAGAAAACATGTATGTAATTATTTATAGGAGTTTACTTTTAATATACAAACACTGTAAACAGCCAATGTCCTTCAATAGGTAAATGGTTCAATTGTGGCACATCTTATGAAACACCACTCAGCAATAAGTACATGCAATGTTTTGGATGGATCTCAAGGGCATTGTGCTGTGTGAAAAAATGTTCATCTCTAATGATCACATACGTATGATTTCATTTATATAACATTTTCTAAATGACAGCAGTCTGGAGATAGAAGACAAATTTGTGATTGCCAGGGGTTAGGTGAGAGGTTGATTGTCACTATAAAGAGGTAGCATGAGGGAGACCTTTGTGCTGATGGAACAGTTCTCTGTCTTGATCCTGGTGGTAGTTACACAAATATACACGTGAAAAAAATGATAAAGAAAGATACACACACGTTGTTTCAATGTCAGTTTCCTGGTTTTGATACTGTGCTATAATTATTCAAAATATAATAATTGGAAGAAACTGAGTGAAAGGTACATGGGACCTCTCTACTACTATTCTTGCAACTTCCTGTGAATCTATATAATCACAAAATACATTTTTGTAAAACGGTGAATCAGTAAGGTGTGAGATATCTTCAAGAGGCCTAATACATATGTCGAAGTCTAATGCATTATATTTTTTTCAAGGAGAAGAGAGAGGAGGGGACCAAAATTTTATTTAAAGTGATAATGGTAAAAATAACATTCCAATGTGATAAAAAAAAAAAAACCACACAAATCTAAGAAATTCGGTGAAACCCAAGCACAACAAACATGAACTACATCCAGGTACATCATAACCAAATTGCTCAAAACAGTGATAAAGAGAACAATTGTAAGAGTATTCATAGAAAAAATTATTTTTTTAATGGAAACAATGTGAGAAAACAATTGAACAACATCTTTAAAGTCCTGGAGAGGAAAGATTGTCAACCTAGAATTTTATGCTCAGTGAAAATATTTCAAAAAATATGGCAAAATAATTTTTCAGAATATAAAAGCTAAAGGAATATATAACCAGTAGATTCTCATTACAAGAAATGTTAGATGCTTGCCAGAGACGGGCAAAATGGTAAAGTTGGTCAAAAGGAAGAAAAAAGCAAATGTTAAAGGAATTCCTTCCAGTAGAAGGAAAATGATACTAGATGGAAACTTGAATTATACTAAGGAATAGAGAATATCAGAAATGGTAATTACATTGGTAAATACATTAAGTTTATTTTGTAGTATACAAATCTTGTAAAAGTAAAAACAATATAAATATAAAAAAATATTTATTCCACAGCTCCTCATGTTGGATCCATAGTAAGCCTTCAATGTAATTTTGCTAAATGAAGAAGTGAATGGAAAGTGAAATAAGGAAAACTGAACTTGAAAATGGATGCTGCTCATTCACATCTATTGCATTTTTAAAGCAATCCTTATTCTTAGTGATTTCTCATTTTTAACTGAAAATACGTTGTTGTTGTTTTTTCAAATTATAAGAGAAAGTTTATTTAAAAGTTACAGAGGTATTAGAAGTGAGCCAGCTGGGCTGCGTTGGTTCAGGAAACATGTTACAGAAGCAAAAGAAGGGCCCTTGGACTTCAGGACAGAGAAAGGCAAAGGTGTGTGCCTGGAGGGGAAGAAGGGGGACGAATGGAAAGGCACAGGCACGCTCCAGAGAGGGAGAACACTCTCTGGAATACAGATTTAATTTCTATTGCTTTTACTCTTTTTATAAATATTGATGGTGATTGCTTCAACCCAAGCTACTCAAACACTGTGTGTGTGTTTTTAATTTTAACTTTTTATAATTTTTTTTATTTTTATTATTTTTTGTTAAGTTTCCTCTTGCCCACATTATCTAAACTTTCATGGTCCACTGTCCATATCATTTTCTTCTTTATCACTGTTTAACATTCCAAATATTTTTACATATTTACCTTGTTTGTCTACATCCCACAATTAAACGTAAGCTTCATGAGTTCAGATATTTTGTCTATTTTGTTCTTTGCAGTATCACTAGCTCCTAAATGTGCCTGGCACATAACAGATACTTAATAAATATTTGTTAAATGTTGAGTGTCCAAAATGGAACTCATTACAGTATTTTCTTCCCCTATATATGCTATCTCAAATTGTGGTACTATATGTATTCTATAGGGTTACTGATTTTAGAAAGTTTATTTTTGTCTCAACTACACGTTCAATTAAATCACCAATTTAGGCTCATTTTTCCTTATAGTATTTTTTCAGTTCTTCGCCTTTCTCTATACCTAATTCCAAAGAGAGCCTGCTAACTGGTCTCGGTCCCAGGATGCCCTCCCCTTCAAATAGCCCCATCCATACTGCCATCCTATTAAGTTTCTAACATGTGACACTACTCCTGTCCTTTCTTTTCTCAAAACTCTCTTTGACTACTTGAAATCTATTAATTTTATTATCCAATGTAACCCAATTAAATTCAATTAAAAAAAAAACCCAACTCTTTGAGAAGCATTCAAAAGACTTTGGAATGAAGTCCAAACTCCCTACCATCATGTACAATGCCTTTCTTCCCTTTCCATCCTCATTTCCTTCTGCTCCCTGTGTGCAAGTACCTGCACAGAGCATCTGCTTTTACCTCTGGCTGTCTAATGCAACAACCTGGCCATCGGTGTTCTCCCACTTTTCATCAAGCTGACCACAGACATAAGTTTGGGTGAGTTGATGATTTTCCAGGAACATTTTTAATGTAACTATTAGTCAATGTATTAGAGAGGAGAGAGTATATCTTACCTGTACACTTAGACAGTACTGGCCTGGACAAGGTGCACAGCCTGTTGATAAAAGGACTGTAAAATTGAGTATCACCCAAAGGACTTAGGGCACCATTGATATGAAAAATTACTTCAGGAAAATGACTAATCTATTAGAATTTTTTAAAAATATATTTTTGATATTGTTGTGGTCAAGTAACAAAAAATCTGGACCCACATGTTAAAGTGGCTTTTTGAATAGTTTTTAGTGAGTTTTATGTCTAGCAATTCCAGCTTCACCGACATTTATGTTCATGAGCTTCCTAAATAACCTTGTCAGTTTCCATACTTTTTACTTTCAGGTTAAAGAAGCACAAAGAGATGCCTGTGGTGAATATTTTCAAAATTCTCTAAACATTACTGACCTTAACCAGACATTGAAGGTTAATCAGGATGTATTCCCTGTCTACCTTGAGTAACTTCTAGCCACATATATATGCACAGAGGCCCAACTGGATAAACTACTTTTACCTTCATTAAGTGATTTTGGCTGTTTATCCAAGTTAAAATTATTTTGATTGTTTATACATTTAGGAGAATTTGTTTTGCTTTGAGCACTAATTTTCAGGTTCCCATGCTTCTCAGCTCACTTTGTTCTTTGAAAACTATAATATAAAGCATTATTTACATTTATTTCAAAGAAATTATGTTTTAATAAATGTGTAGTTTTGCTATCACTTTACTTCTCATTTTTATTTTCTGTAAACTAACTTTGAAAGCAGAATAAGTATAGTTTTGTGATCATCATTATGGCTAAATACTCACATTCTCCAAATCAAATAATAATTTTCATACTGTGAGTTTTAATTTAGAGAAAATGATCAAAACAAAACAAAAACACACCTCTGTAAGAGTTACCTAGAGTTTATAGGTCTATAGTAACTATGAATAAACTGCTAGAGGCAATTCTTTTAGCATAAATTCTGCTCTGTTGCAATTATTTCTTAAGAAATATTTTTCTAAACAAATTTCAGAATTCTTATATTTTAATTAATTTGGTACCCCCATACAGAGGGGTCCTAAATGAAAGCGAGTAGCTGTTTTTGCCAGGTACCCAGAAGGATGCCTTTATTTTGCCAAAAAATGTTCTGTTGCTAATGTGAAGCCTGTTGACAAACCGTTGTTTATATGTTGTCAATGTGATGCCAAGTCAATTGTCTCACTACAGGAATCCTGGCTTGGCCCCAGTGGCTGTCTAAATCTTTGCAGACAAACAGATACTTTTAGGGGAAAAATGTAAGGGTAAAAAACACTTTTTACTTTTATTTGGTTCTTTACTGGTGTTTCATGAAGATGGGAAATTAAGTGGTGATCAAATAACTTTGGAAAAACTGTAATTCTAAAAACTTAGACATATGGTTGGCTTTTAATTTCTCTAGCTGTTCATTACAAGGCTAATTGTACAAGGTGGTTAGGTATGTATCAGTTTGCAAGTTTTACCTTTTTTTCTTGTCATTAAAAAATAGCAAAGTAGGAGCTTTATTGGTCTTATTTAAACTCTAAGTCAGTGGTTGTCAACCAGAGCTGATTTCATCCTCCAGGGGACATTTGGCAATGTCTGGAGACACTGTAGTCACTATTGGGGACAGGGCGAAGGTATGTAGTGGGTACAGGCCAGACATGCTGTAAACATCCTGCAATGCACAGGATGGCCCCAAGAACAAAGAATTATCTGGCTCCAAATGTCAGCAGTGACGAGGTTGAGAAATTCTGATCTATAATGAAGTGTTGAGGTGTGTAGAAAATAGCATTAAAAAGTTATAAAAACTTTTAGAGAAAATATATAATTATTATAGAAATTTAAAAGGGCACTAAAGGAATGGGAATAACATTCATATTAGCAGGAAAAAAAACAAAAGAGGGAAGAATGAAAAAAACATTGTCAGTTCACAAATAGAAATAGAAAGGGAGTGGGGAGAGGTAGGAAGGAAGAAACAAAGAAAAATCAGTATAAACCAAAACTAAAAATATGAGAATGGAAATAATTTTTTATATCTCACTAATATAAATGTAAAGGACTTGACTAAGATGACAGAGTGAAAGATTGGATATATTTCTTACTATGTAAGAAATACACAATTTGAATTGCATACAAAACATAAAAATATATAGATAGCAAACACTGTCCCAAACAATGCCATTGTTGCAAAATTAATATCGGATAGTGCAAGTTTTTAAGGCAAAACAATTGTTAAATTAAGAACATTGCAAATCACTAAAAGTAATATAAAAGATGATATTAAAAAAACTGAATTTGTATACAGTGAATCAAATAACCTTGAACTATGTAACACAAATACTGATAAAATGACAAGTAGAAATGGACAAATCCACAAGCAGAATAGATTGAATGTCCTTGTGTCAAAAAAGGATAGATCAATCAGATCACAAGTCAAAAGGATATAGACAATTTAAATTTTAAGATTATTTTGATATCTGTGATGTATCTTAAATTACTTCAACATTCAAAGTTCAGTATAAATAGGTTCAGATCAGTTGTTTTATCAGAAATTCACACTCCCTTGGTGGTTGTAGAGCATTTAATCTAAAAACCCTCACTCCAGAAGTGGTTTCTAAAACTACTTCAGTTTATCTTTGACTCCCATCAACTCCAGAGACTTTGTAATTATCGTAAGTGTTAGAAATGAGTTTTCTTTGTTGAAAGTCTTGCTAATAATTAGCATTGTGGATGTTAAACATGGGTTCTCATTGATGAAATTAGTAGCACTTGATATACATTGATCAGCTAGAATATTGTATATACTGTATGTTCCTTATGCATGGGCATGATAAGAAAGTCTAGACAGCACTATAAGCCAACCCCTTAGGGAAGGCACCCTAGATTAGATACCTCAATTGTAAGATATGGTTAGCTGAATTCTGCCACGAATATTGTCACATTTGCTTCAAGTGAAACTTTCATGCAAGGTATTTTAGAAACACTAAAGTTAACAGAACTGGGACTTAAAGTTACTTACAGAGTAATTGGTACGCAGACATGGTTGTTGCTAATCATCTTTATTAATAAAATAGTTCAATTGGAGGTGCAAAGATCTAAAAAAAATGAGCTTATTTTCAAATAAGCATCTTGTTTTCTTTTTAAAAATTGGGGGCTAGGATGAAACTGAAAAGTCACCAATATTGACTAAAATAATGAAAAGTAAAATAAATTAGGTAAGCTAGTGAAGTAGTTAGTTCTTCTGAACAAAACCGATATGGCTTGTTATTTCTCCTTGAAAATATTTAATATAAAAGGAAATGAAAAACATAGAAGCTATTAGGTCTTTATAGATATTCACAGTAATTTATAATTTGTGGTGTCAGAGACATTTTATGGATGAAGTTTACTTCAGATGAAATAATCCACTCACTTATTCTCCTTGAGACTATTATCATGCTATAAAAGGTTCCTAATGATGTCTTTTAAATAATATTATTTGTAGTACTTTATAAATATTTATTGTTTTCTACTTTATTTCAAGGCCATCAATTTTCACTATCAACTATAATTTTAATTCACTCTATTTTTTTCTCTAAATATTCTCTAGATTTTGATTTGAAAGTAGTTTATACTTCAGTATTTTTCTTTATGCACTTATTTATCCTTTATACATATTTATTATTTTTATTCACATAATTATAATTGCTATGTGGAATTATATAACTGGCATATAGATTTTTCATATAAATTAAGACTATAGAAATTCAATATTAGTTCTTATTTGAAAGGGAAAAGTGAAGGAAATAAATATAGAATATGAGAGTATATGATTTCAAGGTTTTATTGAGCATATTTATTTTTAAATGTTTTTAAAATAATGATGTGGCTGACTAGCTAAATTAGTAAAATACAGCTGTGATAGATAAAAATCAAGAGTGAAACTGTACTGTGTCCTCTACATGAGCTATATTGCTACCCTTAACCACATGTCTTTTAAATGGCTGCTACACTCTCTAGACTGAGGCTGGAGGTAATGAATAGAACCTGAGAGTTCTCTATCTTTCCTCAGTCTATCTTTACCCAATACATCCTCTCTTTATTCTTTATCCCGAAGGAGAACTTTTGCTATTGCAGTTCCAGATCTTCTATGATGCAAAATTAGGAAAGTTGAATAGAGAGAGTCAGATCTGTAGAAACCAGGGAATTTATCACAATTCCTGCCTAAAAAGAAATGCTAATGGGAGTTATTCAAGCTGAAATGAAAAGATATTACTTAATAACATAAAAAAAGAAAGTATAAAATTCACTGGTAAAGATAAATATATAGTCAAATTCAAAATACTCTAATACTGCAATTGTGGTGTATAAATCACTTTGAACTCTAGCATATTGGTTAAAACAGAAGTGCTAAATATAACTACAATATTTTATTAATGAATATACAATATAAAATATGTAAATTGTGATATTAAAACATAAAATGTGACACCATACATAGTTATTAGAATTTATTGACTATATTCCCTATGCTATTTTACTGGGATGATCACCTAGTAAGTTATGTAATGTCTAATCACTGGGGGTGTACACCCAAAACTAATATAATAATATATGTCAACTAATTGAAAATAAAAAATGATAAAAAGAATAAAATATATAAATATATAAATACAAAAAAACCATAAAATATGAGAGGGGTAAGTAAATGGGTAGAACTTTCTTATGCAATTGAAGTTAAGTTGTTATTAGCTTATTAAATCCTCATGGTAACCGCAAAGCAAAAACCTGTAATAGATACACAAATGATAAGGAGAAAAAAATCAAACCATACCACTACAAAAAGTCATCAGTTGACAAAAAAAAAGCAAAAGAGGAAGGTTTTTAGTTTGATGTAGTCCAGCCTGTTTATTTTAGGTTTTGTCGCCTGTGTTTTTGGTGTCTTATCCAAAAAAGTCATTGCCCAGACCAGTGTAAAGGAGCTTTCACCTTATATTTTCTTCTAGGGTATTATGGTTTCAGGTATTACATTTAAATATTTAATGAATTTTAAGTTCATTTTTGTCAGTGGTGTAAGATAGAGGTCTAATTTCATTTTTTGCGTATGTATATGAAGTTTTCCCAGCACCATTTATTGAATGAAGACTATCCTTACTCATTGTATATTATTGACGCCCTTGTCAAAGATTAGTTGACAGTATGTGTGTGGACTTATTTCTGGGCTATCTATTCTATCCTGTGAGTCTGTGTGCCTGCTTTTATGCCAGTACCATGCTGCTTTGATTATTATAGGTTTATAATATATTTTGAAATCAGAAAGTGTGATACCTCCAGTTTTTTTCTTCTTTATTAGGATTGCTTTGTCTGTTTAAGGTCTTTAGTGGTTCCATATAAATTTTAGGATTCTTTTTTTTTTTATTTCTGTAAAAAATCCCTTTGGAATTCTCATAGGGATTACAGTGAGTTTATAGATTGCTTTGAGTAATATGCACATTTTAACAATAGATAATTCTTCCAATCCAAGATCACAGAATATTATTCCTTTTATATTTCCAATGTTTTCATTAGTGACTTCTAGTTATCAGTGTATAGGTCTTTCACCTCCTTGGTTGAATTTATTCTTTAGTGTTTTATTATTTTTGACACTATTATAAGTTGGATTTCTTTCTTAATTTCCCTTTTAGAGGGTTCATTATTGTTGAAAATCAAGTCATTTTTGTACGTTGCTTTTGTATCCTGCAACTTACTGAATTTTTTTTATCAGTTTTTTGGTGGAATATTTAGGATATTCTGTATATGAAACTACATCACCTGCAACTCAATGGCAGAGAACCAAGTAACCCAATAATAAATGGGCAAAAGACCTGAATGAACATTTTTTCAAAGAAGACATGCAAATGGCTAATAGGTACATGAAAGGTGCTCAACATCACCAATCATCAGATAACTGCAAATCAAAACCACAATAAGATATCACCTCAGACCTGTTAGGATGTCCATTATCAAAAAGACAGGAGATGACAAATGTTGGCAACGATATGGAGAAAAAAAAGAACCATGTGCACCATTTGTGGGAATGTAAATTCGTGCAGCCTCTATGGAAAACAGTTTGGAGGTTCCTCAAAAAATTAAAAATAGAACTACCATATGATCCAGTTTCACACCTGGGTGTACATATCTGAAGAAAATGAAATCAGTATCACCAAGAGGTATCCACACTCCCATGTTCACTCAGCATTATTCACAATAGTCAAGATACAGAAACAACTTAAATGTCCTTCAACAGATAAATGGATTTTTAAAATGTGGTATATACATACAATGGAATATTACTCAGCAATTTTTTAAAAGGAAATCCTGCTCTTGTGATAACATAGATGAACCTGGAGGGCATTATGATAAGTGAAATAAGTCAGAGAAAGATAAATACTATATGGTATCACTTAAATGTGAAATCTAAAAAAAGAGAAAAAAATCTGATTTCATAAAAACAGAGAACAGAATGGTGGTTGCCAGGGTCTGGGGGGAAGGGCAGAATAGGGAGGTGGTCAAAGGGCACAAACTTTCAGTTATAAGGAAAATAAGTTTTGAATATCTAATGTACAACATGGTGGCTAGAATTAATAATATGGTACTATATACTTGAAAGGTTGTGAGAGTAGATAATAACTGTTTCACCACACACACAATAGAGTTAACTATGTGAGTTGATGAATCTGTTAATTATATTGATTTTGATAATTATTCCACAATTTATATGTATATTAAATGTTGTACACTTTATGTTGTACACTTTAAATATATACAATTATATTTGTCAATTATTCCTCAATAAAGTTGGGGAATGGTGGAATCCAGATGTTTGGAGGAGGATCCCCATGGGGGTGACTGACTCTGAATGGCCCTGGACACCTGAATAATGGGGCAAAATGAGGCTCTTTCTAGGAGTGTAAGAAAACGCCTGGAAACAGGAGCTAACTGCTGTTTCTGGAAGTAACTGACACTGACAGGAACAGGATGGGGACTGGAAGCAGCAATCCTTTCTGCTTCTGTTATGGGTTTAATTACATCCACTGCAAAATTCATATGGTGAAGTGTAGCCCCAGTACCTTAGAATGTGATCTTATTTGGAAATAAGATCATTACTGACATGATTAGTTAAGAAACGGTCATAAAGTAGGGTGGGCCCCAATCCGTATAACTGGGGTGGTTATAAGAAACATGCACACAAGAACACCATGTAAAGATGAGTGCAGATATTGGAGTGATGCTTCTACAAACCAAGGAATGCCGAAGATTGCCAGCAAACCACCAGAAGCTAGAAGAAAGGCATGGGACATATTTTCTCTCATACCTTCAGGAAACCAACCCTGCTGACACTACTTCTAGCCTCCAGAACTGAGACAGTAAATTTTTGTTGTTTAAGCCAAAAACAAACAAGCAAAAAACTGAAAGTGATCATCAATAACAGGATAAATAAAAATTGTATGCCTCTTAATATAGCATGCAATTAGAAGACAACACTGCCTATGATATCTCTGCTAAAACTGCATAACTTAAATCTCCTTGTGAGGGAGCATTAGACAATCCCAAACTGAAGGATATTTTACAAAGGAACTGGCCTGCAATATTCAATGTCAAGGTCACCAAAAAAAGACTGAAAAACTGTACCAGGCTAAAGGTGGCTAATGAAACATGACAACTAATGCAATGCATGATTCTGAACTAGATCCTTTCTCTGTAAGGCAATTGGTAAGGCTTCAAAGGGGTCTGAGGAGTAGATGGTAATACTTTTCTGATTGAATTGTAGCTATGTAACCGTATGTACTTATTTATGAGAAATACATAGCAATTCAGACGTGATGGGGCATCAGGTTGACAAGTGACTCTCAAATTTTAAAAATAATAAACTTATTTTTGTCTAGTGGTAATTTTTCTGTAGTTTTAGATCATCTCAAATCAAGATTATTTTTTTAAAGAAATTTAAAATACCTACAAATTGTGAGAGAAAAACTTTTGGGTTTGCATAACTTAGATGTGTTGATAGGTATGAATTATAGATGAGATCCTTTCAGAGTTACTTGAAAGAGACAATTAAAGATTGAATTTTTTTTTTTACATACTATTTGGTGGGTTAACTGGTTTTGTGAATATGATTTCATGAATTCATTGAGTCACATAGGCTCAAATTCATTAGGGTCACAGGTGAAATCATATGTCAGTATCTAACAAAATATTAATGCTACTTGTACAGAAATCACTAAAGTTCTATGTATAAGAGGTTATAAGTATGCACAAGTTATTAGATGCATATAGCAGAATTTATATTTACATACAACTGATTGTATTAATGATGTCATTAAGAAGGAATTGAAGTTTACAGTTTCTTTTAGTCATATTACTAGAAAGTCAAGCCTGAATCTGTACAGTCACATAATAGAAAAACACCTATTTATAGAAAGAGATATTTATGAAGTTTTTCATATTTTGGTCCTATATAGTATGTGATTATTTGTGGTTGACTTACAGAGACCTAGCAGCATCAGTTACATTGCTGTATATAATAGTTATACATATTGTTGTAGTTATCTATCTTTGAATATAGGAACTTCATTTTAATTTTAAAAGTTTCACTGTGAAAGCAAAAATCTTATCTACTGGTTTCTATTTTACTGAGGTTTTAATGTACAACTCTGAGATAACAGTGAAATGGGAAATGCTTTTAGTGGAAGTTATAATAAATATATCTGAGGGATATTTCAGAGCTAAGTTTGTTTACTCTGTGTTCAAAATAGGTACTATATGGAGAGAAAATATTAGGAAATTGTAACATAATGCCATATATTTGCAAAGTTGTTCAAGTGCTAGTGGTTTACAATAGATTAATTCTTGGTCACTTTTCCTTTCAAATAAATATGTCAGATGTCACATTATTAGACAGGAAAATGAGGGTAACAGCTCAGAGAAAGCTGTTATAAATACTGTTATTATTTGTAGAGATAAGTAATAGGGAGGTTTTCAAAGAAATCTTTAGAAACTCTATTAGTTCAAAGCTCTATTAAAAGCAAAGTGATTTTTACTAGGGGAAGCCAACAAATGACTGAAGGTAAAACTGTGTTTTCACAGTGATCAGCTCAGTAAAGCATCAGCAGAGGCCATCGAGCACTCGATTGAACACTTTGTAGTCAAACCTCTGTGCCACATAGACAGAACCGCACATTTTGTTTTATTTAATCTCCAATTAACAAGGTAGCAATTGGAATAGTTCGTCTATTTTTTTCCAGAGACTACTATTATAGATTAAAATTACATAGATATTTTTAGCCCCTTAGTTTAAGAGAGGTATCTAAATATTACACCATCAGCACCACAATGATCATTACAGTGTGTGGTGGGATACACTACGTATTTTTGATTCATGGTACTGTCAGTTCTTAATCATAAACCTTATAGACGAATTTAATAAACTCAGTATACTTGAAAGTGAAAACCTCTACTTCATATTTTGTTACATCTACTTTTATATTATCCTTTCCCTTTGGATGCAAATATACTCATGAGAGGTGAAGAATGTGTAAAGGATATCACTCAATGCAAAATTTTCCACACTGATAAGTTATTTAACAAACCATGCTAACTTATAGCTATCAGTCAATCAGTAGACCAGTGAAATTGATTTGAAATGGTGTTAAAAATTTGTATCAGTTTCTATGCAAAAAAAAATGTCATCTTTCCTTACTAGTAAGGGGAAGTTCTTAGATAGTTTATGAGACTCTCCTTGACCTTCCTGCATAGACTTCTAATTTTATTGCAATTTCTCTAAAGAGAAACAGTAGAATCTTGAGATAAATACACCAAGTCTGGTTTTTATAGGTTATTGAATCTAATTTTTTTATGTGCCTAGCCTAATGTTCCACAGCTGTATCAAAAGACTTTTTTAATTTTATTAAATTAGCTCATCAGTAAATACTTAGGTTTTTAAGTTACACAGGAAAATATGGTCATAACAAAGCTTTTATAAAATAATATGCCAAACATTAGCTCTTTATGAAAAATATGCAAATTTCCAAGTTTTATATTTCTGTGAGCAGGTAAATCTCAGAGGTTTTCAAGAATGAAATTCTATTTTGACCCAGTGATCCCACTCCTAGGAATATACCCTAAGAAGCCTGAAACACCAATCAGAAAGAATATATGTATCCCCATGTTCATAGCAGCACTATTTACAATAGCTAAGATCTGGAAACAGCCCAAGTGTCCATCAGTAGACGAATGGATAAAAAAGCTGTGGTACATATACACAGTGGAGTACTATGCAGCTGTAAGAAAGATCTCTTATCCTTTGAGACGACATGGGAGGACCTGGAAACTATTATCCTAAGCGAAACAAGCCAAGCAGAGAAAGACAAATATCATATGATCTCACTTATTTCTGGAATATAATGAACATAACAGTCTGAGGAACAGGGTAGTCCAAGAGACGTGGAAGTAGGGTACAGACTGACAATTGCCAGACGAGGGGGTGCGGGAGGGGAGCGATAAATCACAGAATTTATACACATGTACGGAAAACCAATGGACATGGACAACAAAACTGGGGACGGGGCAGGGAGGGAGGGGGAGGAGGGAGTCAAAAAGGAGAAACATCTGTAACAAAAATAAATATAAAATAAATAAATAAATAAGAATGAAGTTCTAGTTTGAGTCGGAGTCTTTTTTTAGTCAACTTTAAAGGTATTTAGATGCATACTGCTTAAGTGACTGAGTTTTCTTTTAATATGTGTCTTGTGATCTGATTTGCATAGCCAAACCATCCTACAAAGGGATTCTCATTTTCTACTGACCAGGGAACCACTTTTAAGAACTGCTTACTTCACAGAATATCCAGAAAGAGAATGTAACTTTCCAGCAGCCTTCTAACTCAGTCTTTATTCTTCCACTAAAGCAAAACCTACCCAACTTTTGATATAAAACCCATGTCACATCTTTTCAAACAAGCCCAAGCTGTCCACCAAAACCCTCAGTGAGCTTTAGCTCCTCTATATGATCTCCATCTCCATTTCTCTCTGGTACCTATATGGCCTATTATCTGCATCACCTCACAGTTACCCAAGGAGCCTCTATGTTGAGATATGTTCTGACTGCGCAACCAAATGGAGTAAACTCTTTGAAGACACAGATCAGGACTCATGACTTCTTTATAACTGCCATAGCCCAAATTCAGAATTTTGCACATGGCAATCATGAATTTTTAAATCTAGAAAAAAATCTTAGAAATAATTACAACCATATTAGAAGATAAGAGACCTAGATCTAAAAAGTTAAAGGAAAGACTGAAAAAACTATTTGGTGATTCATAAGTGCTATATTTACTCCTGAGTGTTGGAAAGAATTTTAATGTTTTTGTCTTGTTCACACTTGATGCATCAGAATCAACTAGAGGAATTATTAGAACACAGAGTGGGGACCTAAAGCCCAGTGTTTCTGATCCAGATCTGAGAATTTGCATTCCTAGTAAGTTCCCAGTTGATGCTGATATTATTGGTCTACCATCTTTGGAACAGCATTGCTGTAAGACAGATTCTTACAGGTAAATGTTAGCTCAATTACAGTTTTTCTATTTTTTTAAAAAACAAAAGATAATTTCAGCCCAGCCAGTGTGGCTCAGTGGATTGAGTGGCATCCCAAGGACTAAGAAGTCCCAGTTTGATTCCCAGTCGGGGCACATGCCCAGGTTGCTGGCTCAATACCCAGTAGGGGGCCTGCAGGAGGCAGCTGATCAATGCTTCACTCTCACATCAATGTTTCTCTCGCACATCGCTGTTTCTATCTGTCTCTCTCTCTAAAAATATCAACAAAAATGTATTTTAAAAAAGATAAATTTATGTCAGATTGCCATTTTCTTAAACACGTATGAACAGTGTCTATTCCTAACATGACTTTAATTTGCTACTAAGGATGCCACTTCTCTAATGATTCAATGATATTAATTTTCAAAGCAAATAAATCTTTTTTTTAAAGCTCCTTTCACTCACTTGAATCAAAATTCAGGTCTTATGGGAAAGAACAGCATGGCTGCCAACAGGGCAGTGACCTCTTATCTAGATTTAAGGTTCTCATCCACAGCGAAGAACGTGGCTAATTTAAACAACTTTCTGGAAAGCAACTGGCAGTATATATTGAAAGCTTTAATAGTGTGTGTAGCTCTCACTTCATACTTTAGCTCCAAAGAATAAAACAAGTGATCAAAGATGGAGATATTCTATAACATGATGTGATGATAATTAACCAAGTATATAAATTTATCCAAAAACTTAAAATAGGTCCTTTTTTGGTAAATTATAGCTAAATAAAATCAATTGAGATGTTCTTAAAGTATCAGTAAGTAATTACTTCTTTTTTTTTTTTAAGCTACAGTCATGGCATTAGCCATATTATGCAATAAAAGTAGAGACAGTGTTGAGTAAAAACATTGAGTAAATGCTGTTTGCGGTGGCATTTGTAGTAAGTGTGGGGAGTATGTGGCGAAGGCCAGGGTTTAGAGTGCGTGAGGAACCAGAAAATGAGATGTAGCCTTGCAGCCACTGCTCTGGTTTTAGGTGTCAGAGAGTGTTTGGGCATTTTGAAGACTCACCTACTGAAATTCCCCTGAGAGGCACAGAAGGTAGAGACCTTAATAAGGCTTGAAAGGCACAGTGGGCCAAAGACCCAAGTTCTCAGCTTGGGTTCAAAGGTTCACTCTAAGGATTCTGAGGCACTTCAAAGTCCAGTCTTGGGTGATTTCATTGTCATCCCTCCCTTAGAGGGAGTGAAGTAAATGCTAAAGAAATGGGCAGGGTAGCTTTCCTAACCAGCCTTCTGTACTCATAGATAAGCTTGCCATTTCTGCGTCATCTGCTGCTTTCTCACCAAGATTGTCAACTCCTTGAGAGTACTTACTTATCCTTCAGTCCCTTGGAGCCCTGCTTTACTCGTAATTGTTACTCAGTAATTATATTAACAGGCTTGAAGTAATTCCTTACTGTTGAGTTTGTATTTTGAAAATTTTCATTTCTGTCTAGTGGAAAGATGTCAATGTAGTCGTTTGAGAAGATATTAACAAGGATATTTGGAAGGTATTTCCAACAGTAGTAGAAATTATTTTTAACAAGACTTTTAAAATAGCATTTATTTTATTCCTAAGTGACTTGTAAATCAGATTTCCTTAATATTAAAATTATAAAACAGTATTTTCCTCCCTATATCCCAGAACTGCAGATGACTGTGGTTTCTTCCACTTTTGCTAAGTGATGTATTTCCATTAGCCACAGTGATCTTAACACCGAAGCATAACTATAGGCTGTGTTCTAGATACATGAGGCAGAATACAAAATAGATAGGATTGATTGTGTTATGTGGTATTACAAAATTAAGGCCAGTTTCTTTTTCTTAATCTAACAACATATAGTCTGGGAAGATGCTTTGAGGTCAAATCTTTCAAATAATAGTTATTTTTTAGTTCAAACTGAAATAAAAACACATCAACATACGGGTGAAATTGTCTGGGAAATGCCTGCATTTGTGAGAATCTGCTAGTGTTTTTAATGTTAGTCCAATAGAACAGGGACTTGAGACCTAAGAGTATGATATTATAGCAGATATACCTAAAGCTACAACAGAAGGAAGTTGATAGGGAAAGAGCATTTTACAGCCTCTATTTATTTGTGCTTCCTGTTGACTCCCATGTGAACTCAAAATCCTGTTCTTCACTTGCCTTTTGTTGAAAACATAATTAACCTCAGTAGCCTCTAATTCTTTTTCAGTGGTGCAGGCATTTGCAAACTGCTATTTTGTATGATAAAGTGTTTTTCATCTTATATGAAGGCTAAGAATGTCTCTCCTAGAATACAAGTCTATGAAGTAGGTGCTGTCAGAGAGATGAAGTGACTTGCCCAAGGCCACCCTGTTGATGGCCTCAGAGAGAGATTTAAATGCAGGTCTGTGTGACTCCAGAACCCAAGCAAATATGTCTATATATTAGAATTTTAGACATCTGTGCATGCTTTTTAAATGTTCTTATTTAGTTTTGGCCATTGTTCCTCATACCTCTGTCCAAATCTTGGACAAACTTTTTTGAGTAAAATTGGTTTTAATCAGTTCTTAAGTTTTCCCTCTAGAGAGCTGTTTCTCAGTAGAAAATAATTAAATGTACTCTATATCTTCCACAGTTATTTGTCTTATCTCAAATACCACCCTCTCAAAAGACACTTTCCCTGACTTTCCTACCTACTGTTGCCCAGTTATTCTATATTATTGCTTAAAATTTTTTTTTCTTTATTGATTTTTAGAGAGAGAGGAAGGTAGAGGAAGAGAGACAGAAACATCTATGAGAGAGAACCTCAGTTGGCTGCCTCCTGCATGCTCCCCACTGGGGATCGGGCCCACAACCTGGGCATGTGCCCAGACCAGGAAACAAACCAGTGACCTCTTGGTGTGTGGGTCGACACTCATCCATGGAGCCACACCAACCGGGCCTATATTATTTCCTTCAAAATATTTTTCACTCTATAAACTTGTATTATGTACTTCTTTACACGCATCCTGGCTGTCTCTTCCTACTGGAATGCAAGCTATCTCAGAACAAGAATCTTACCTACTTATTCCACTTCCCCCCTGGAATTTATGTCCTGGACATGGAATAAGGCTTACTACATTTTGGTTGAATTGAGTAATCACTAGGAACTTCTCATTGGGTTAACAATCGGCAGGGATGCAGTTACCCTCACACTTGGCTGGAGTGTTCCTGATAAGAAAGCAGGACATTTTTGTTTCTTTCCTACAGAGTTTTTCAGATGGGTTTCAGTGTAACTAGGCAGGAAATTATTGCCATCAATATGCTTCCTTTCCTCTAGAAATTACATAAATGAGATGAAAGATTAAACATTATTCTCTTTGGTTACGTTTGAGCAGTTTATATTTTAAGATCTTCAAAACAGTTTTCCTTGTTTAGTCACAAGATATCACCTTTTGTTTAATTGTTCATTTCGGCCATTTGTAGACACTTACTATTAGAGAAAAGTGAATGTTAACATGGAGATAAAAAACGACATCTAAGGTTCTTTTTTGTAATCTAATACCATTCAGACAGTGCTTAGTGAAACTTGACTTTCTCATTTCTTCTAACTCAAGCATGTTTTTTTTTCTTCCTATTCGTATGTAAACTTATAGATTGTTTAACAAATGTGATTGTAATCACACACTTAAAAGCTCAGTCAATTTTAAGTGCCTTGTTACAGTAATCTGAGAAAAAGATTGACATTAAATATCATGGATAATTAACTGTTTCTGGGTAAATTAATTATGTTTTATACCATGTTTAGTGATAACACCCTTTCCATGGGCTACAAGCAGAAAGCAAGAATAGACCACATGGCAGATGAGATCATAAACTGTGATGGGAAGTTCTCCCAAATGGAAACAATGTTGAAATAGAAATAAACACATGGGTCATTTTTTCTCAGTGAATTCAAGCTGATAGTGACAGTAAACCATACACATGTGTGCATATGTAAGTATAGCTATGCATATATTTATCCTGACCTTGTTTTAAAGTATTTAAAGTCATTTTAATAATAATATTTGTTATTCATAATAATGTTTCTTCAAAGCTGGTGTTAGTTATTTTCCACATGTTACCAATGAGGAAAGTGGAGTTTGGGGAGATTATATGACCTACCCAATACTGGATAATTGATAAAAGTAGACTTGGCCTTGAATTCTGGTTATCTGATTGGTATTTCACTACCTTAAAAGAATAGAAATTAAATAAGACAAAATCCCCAAATCAAAATTTAACTTAGATTTTAATTTGTCAACTTTGTAAACATTTTATTTTAACTTGTCAATTTTGTTAGTGTGTAGTTCTTAATAGTGTTCTCTTATTATTCTTTAACATTTGTAGGCTACAACTCAATTTACTGCTAACATGAAAATTAACTCATTAAAAAAAGTAAAAGTAAGACAATTATTGTCTTAACATAATTCCCTTTAGTTAATTAATGGCATAATATTTATTTCAGGGCATCTTTTAGCTACAGAATTACTGGGAAGGCCAGTGTATGGGGCTTGAATGCCACCAAGCTAATAATACCAAACTATACCAAGGGATGGTTTCATGGAGATTCACCTGTTGCTGCTGCTACATTGCAGTTCTTATGGGGCTAGCAGTTTCAATAGCTACAGAAACACTGTGCCTTCACAAGTGTGCTTCTGCAATCTTCCCTCTAGCCCCACAGTTCTTCCTTGGAAGAGGCTAGTAAGCTTGTGGCATGGTTACTGAATGCATCAAGTGCTAGATATAGCATAATATTTGCAGTATAACATACAGCCTCAAAAACCCAGTGGCTTAGAACAACACTCATCATTTTTTTTTCTTACACTGACAAGGTGGCTGAGGTTAGCTCATGTAGATGGAGCATGATTTGGCAGCTTTGCTTTGTGATATGATCTGGCTGGACTTGGCTCTTTGTATGTTGGTTAAATTCATTCTGGATTCAACTGTATTCATTTTGGGGCTGAAGATGAGGGACAGCAGCTACCCAAGGGAAGCACTTCTCATGGTGAGGGCAGAATGTAGGAGAGCAAACAGAAACACACAGTGTCTCCTTCAACCTTGGATCAGAATGGGCAAATTCTCGCTTCTGCTACATTTCTTTGGCTAATAAAATTCCTATGGCCGAGTTCAAAGTCAAGATAAAGTACATTCCACCTCCAGTGGGAGGAGCTGTAAAGTCACATGGCAAAGGCATTGGATAAAGGGAGGGATGAAGGACTGGAACTAATACTTAAATCTATCACACTGGAAATTATACTTAAATCAGTCACATGAGGAATATTGTTTTGAGTTTCTGCCCACAATAAAAGAGACACACAATGGAGAACTATGAAAACAGAGACAAAGATTTCAAAAGATTTGAGGCTGTGACAAAGAAAAGAGGTATACTACATATATTTAATGTAATGGAAACTCAATAACTAGTATATACTTCATAGCTTCTATAAACATAACTGTTAAAACATTAAAGAAATTTCTGGGTCACAATTGTGATTTCTCTCAAAAGATTTCTATGTTGCATAAACAATATGTATGCGTGTAGTAGACAACTTCATAGGTATAAGAGTATATTTAAAGCAATCTTATCCTCATTGCACATTAACAAGGGAGAAACAGAATATGTAGATAGTCGACAGAGATTTTAAGCTGAAATATGTTTATGTTTCTGTGAATGTTTTATTTATGTTTACTATGTAGCAGACATGTGACTATGTGCCAAG
Organism: Tadarida brasiliensis; assembly: GCA_030848825.1. Taxonomy (NCBI): domain Eukaryota; kingdom Metazoa; phylum Chordata; class Mammalia; order Chiroptera; family Molossidae; genus Tadarida; species Tadarida brasiliensis. The sequence continues at coordinate 56,878,239 of CM061262.1, read as the reverse complement.
GATGAGGAGGGGCACTGATGTAATTTTTGCTGCTGCAATCTAGTGCATACATGAAAGAATAAAGACACAAGAAATAAGTTGGATTAAAAGTAAAATACAGGCATTGCTTATTAAGTGGAAATTATATAATATAGTTATGAAATCGAAGAATTAACAGATTACTTATTTTATAAGACTCAACCCCTTGGCTTCGTGGGATCCTAGATACACCATTGCTCCAGCTGCAGCTTGAGCTTTGCTTGAGATCCCTGGTGCCCTTACCATGGTTCATGAAACTTTCCATGACAACTTACTTTCCAGGACCTGTCAGCACTTTGCCAGGCTTGGCTGGCAGTGATTTTCTAGTCCTGGGTAGGTGGAATCACCTCTTACATAGCAACACCATCATATAGGAAAGGAAGAGAAACATTCCTCTTATTTCTTGATCTTCCCTGACAGTGGGGAGGGCCTTGATTTCAAAAACTGGAAATGGTAGACCTTTGTTTTAGCAGCTGCCATGTTTCCATGCCGAGGGAGAAGCCAAGCGATGACTGCATAGCAATCAATAGTAATAGAGTTAAACCAATTAGAAAGAAGGCCAATAAACTCAAGAGACGATGAAACTACAAAAAAGGTAAAAAGTAAATGTAAATAATTATCTTATATGTGACCTCTTCAAGCACTGAGTTATAAAAAGACTGGTGAAAAAGTTTTAATTTTAATTTGATTTCATCAGGTATAAGAGAACTCTATTTTCTATTACTCTAATGTATTTTACTTGCAGCTGTACTTTATGATTACTTTAAATCATTTGCAAATATTTTGAGTACTATAAACATTTTATGTTGTTGTTTAGGAACTTGGGCTATGAGCTAGATCATTTTAAAATGTTAACTGGCTTAACGTTCAAGTGGTTAAAAATTTCCCCCAATATCAGAAAATTCCCCTAATTTTACAATGGATAATAATGGAGAAAAAAAGAATGCTTTGTAAGAAATTGAATTGTCAATGAACTATTGAAAAATGTGCAGGGCACAATAACATAGAGATAAACAATCCATTTATCAGAATCAGCAAAGGGTTATGCAACTTTTAATTTTTTTTGTTGTTATGTTAGTTTTATTTTTCTAATACAATCTACAATAAAGGCATTGCAATTAAAAATTTAGAATTATCCATGTGTTGCTTAAAATCATCTCATGAATACACCATATTTGTTCAGGTAAGCAGTGGAGGGTCCTTGATGGATTTTCAGCAGGGAAATGATAAGGTTAGATTTAGATTTTAAGTAGGCTGCTTGACAGCTAAGTGAGGGATAGATTTTTCCTATTAATTTTTTTGAAACTCTTGACTTTTATTTTTTAATAATTAATAAAATTTACTTTTTAGATTAGTTTTCGGTTCACAGCAAAATTGAATGGAAAGTAGAGTTCTAATATACTCCCTGTACACACACACACACATACATGCATACACACGCACACACGCAACCTCCCCCACTATCAGGCTCCTTCACTAGAGGTATATTTATTAGAATTGATGAATCTACATTGACACAACATTATTACCCAAAGTCCATAGATTACATTATGGTTCCCTCTTAATTTTGTATATTCTATGTGTTTTGACGAATGCAAAGTATATGTATCCACCATGTGGTTTCATACAGAATAGTTTAACTGCCCCAAAAAATCCTTGTGTACTACTTATTCATTCCTGCCTTCTACATAAACCCTGGAAGCCACTAACCTTTGTACTGTCTCCAAAGTTTTGCCTTTTCCTAAATGTCATATAGTTGGAGTCATACAAAATGTAGCTTTTACAGGTTAGCTTATTGCACTTAGTAATATACGTTTAAGTTTCTATCTGGTCTATTCATGGCTTGATCATTTATTTCTTTTTTTAGCCTTGAATAATATTCCATTATCTGGATGTACTGTGGTTTATTTATCCATTCACCTAATGAAGGTCATCTTGGTTGCTATCAAGGTGCTGCAATTATGAATAAATCTGCTATAAACATCAATGTGTAGGTTTTTCTGTTGACAGAAGTATTCATTTTTTTGAGTAAATAACACGGAGTGCATTTGCTGGATCATATGATAAGAATATGTTTGGTTTTGTAAGAAACTGCCAAACTGTGTTCCAAAGTGGTTGAATCATTTTGCACTTCCACCAGCAATTTATAAGATTTCCTGTTGTCCACATCCTTGCCAGGATTTGGTGAAACCAGTGCTTTGGAATTTGACCATTCTAATAGGTGTGTAGTGGTATCTTACTGTTGTTTTAATTTTCAATTTCCTAAAAATGTATGATGTTGAACATATTTTTATATGCTTACTTACCATCTGTATGTTCTTTGGTGAGGTATCTGTTCAGGTCTTTGGCCCATTTTTTAATCAAGTTATATTTTTTTCTTATCGTTGTTGACTTTTAAGAGTTCTTTTCGTATTTTGAATAACAGACCTTTAGCAGATGTGTCCTTTGCAAATATTTTCTTACAATCTGTGTCTTGTCTTTTCATTTTCTTGATAGTGTCTTTCACAGAGTAGAAGTTTTTAATTTTAATGGAGTCAAGCTTATTAATTCTTTCCTTCATTGATCTTACCTTTGGTGGTATATCTAAAAGGTCATCACCACACTTAGATTTTCTGCTGTGCTAACTTTCAGGAATTTTATAGTTTTTCATTTCACATGTAGGTCTATGATCAATTTTGTGTTAATTTTTGTGAAGAATACAAGGTCTGTGTCTAGATTCATTTTTTTGCACTTGGATGTCAAGTTGTTCTAGTACTTTTTGATGAAAAGACTATTTTTTCTCTATTGTATTACCTTTGTTCTTCTGTCAAAGATCAGTTGGCTATACTTATGTGAATCTATCTCTGGAATCTCTATTCTGTTTCAGTGATCTGTGTGTCTACTCTTTCATGATTACTACACTGTCTTGATTATTGTATCTTTATAGTAAGTCTTTTTTTTTAAATTATTGTTGAAAGTATTACAAATGTCCCCCTTTTTTTCCTATAGTAACTCTTGACATCAGATAGTGTCAGTCCTTCAACTTTGTTCTTTTCCTTTAATATGGAGTTGGCTATTCTGGTTCTTCTGCCTCTGCATATAAACTTTAGAATCAGTTTGTTGATATCCACAAAATATCTTGGGAGAATTTGATTTGGATTATGTTGAATCTATAGATTAAGTTCAGAAGAACTGAGATCCTGACAATAGTTAGTCTTTCTGTCCATGAATTTGCCCTATAGTCTCACTTTTCTCATGGGTCAAAGAAAGTTGTTTATTTCTAAGTTTGTTTAGCTATTTACTTGTTAGGATGGAGTGACAACTTCCAAGCTCCTTACATCCGGACCAGAAACCAGAAACCAGAAACTTTATAATATGTTGAATTGGCCAGGTGGCTCAGTTAGTTGGAATGCTGTCCCATGCACCGAAAGGTTGCAGGTTTGATTCCCAGTGAGAGCACATAGTTAGGTTGTGGGTTCAATCCCCTCTCAGGGGCATATGAGAGGCAGCTGATGGATGTTTCTCTCTCTCTCCTTCTCACTCTCTCCCCTCCTTCTGTTCTTCACTCCTTCCCTTCCTCTCTCTCTAAAATTAATAAAAACATATCCTCAGGTGAGGAAATAAATAAATAAATAAATAGCTAATGTGTTTAATTTTAAGCAGAAAATGAAGAGTTCAAAATAGCAAATTATTATATTATAAATTTTGTCAAACATATGTTCCAGTAACAAATTAAAGGTAAGTAGACTAATCAAAGTATGGTGGAAAAAACCACAGAGTGGTATTATAGGACCCATAGGAATTAGTTATAGATGATCCATCTTCTTTGTGAATTTTCTAATTTAATCAGTTCCAGCAACAATATTAATAGGTAGGTAGACTTTACAGGATGATCTAATTACTCTAAAATAGTATCAGGTAACCTGAAATAAATTTTATGTTGAAAACATATCACTGAAAAGGAAAACAAATAAAATCCTTTCTGAAAGAGGCTTACTTTTCCTTCCATTTTGGGGTTGTTGTTTTTTTCTCTCTCTCCAAACAGAATGCCATTATGAATCCTCTTCAGGCAATAAGTAATAGAAAATTAATACTCAAGGCTCATGAATGTACCTTTTGTGATGAGCAGTTGTATAAAACCCATTTAAACATGATATTGAGAACTGTGGACATTCCTAGAGCTTTTCAGGTTCATAGACTTCAAGTGATGTATTATCTATTACAGAAAGAATTTCTAGAAAAATTTGTATCCAATTATTATAGGAGCATTGTCCTTGATATGTCTTTAAAGGTTACATATTCTATTTTTCTTGCCTCCACTTAAAATAATTGAGACAGATGTAAGTAAAATTTGTTTTCAAAGCTCTCTAGTGTATTCAAAGAATATTCTCCAGCTTTCTTAATACCCCATTCCAGATCTTAACAATCTCTGCTGTTAAGAAAGTTTACACAAAATGTCTAATCTAAATCATTTCTATGATATTTCTAAAATTCTTCTGAGTACTTTCACGGGCAGAGGGCTGCTGTCCTTGAAAGCAACGTAAAAATCTTTGACAACAAAAGATAATTTTACTGTTCATATTATTTTTAAGTTCAATTATTGATTTGTTCTGGTAAGGGCTTTGAGGGGCAGATTATCTTTGGAGTCAAATCTTGACTCATATTCTCCTGCTAACGTAACCATGCACAAGTGACCTAGTGGTTCAGAGGCTCAATTTCCTCACCTGTAAAATAGGGATAATAATTCTAAATATAGCAGATTGTTGAGAGGATGCAAGACAAAACATATATAAGCTGAGATGCTGTCTGGCACATAGTAAGCACTCCTAAATGCAATAGCTTTGGTGGCTGCATTTATTAATATTATTTCATTAATTCATTCATCTCTTATAATTTGGCAGACATTTATTACATACCTTCGATATTATAGTCACTGTGCTAACTGCTTGTTATTGCCGTATGCAGCAGAATTAGGTTAAATTAATATAATCTATTTATTTTATCAAATGTTGCTCCTGATCCTATAATACCTGCTCTACTCCTCCCCACAACCCCACACATATTGAATTCAGGAATGTGCCAATTTATGTTCACAAATTGATTCCCTTTTATGATCCTAACCTAAGTGTCTAATTCAAAATGGGACATCTTTCTCCACATAAACATTGTTTTCGTTCCCTTCTTTTATACTAAGTACATTATATCAGTTTATCTAGATGGGAAAAGTGCATATTTTAAACTCAGGTTGACTTGGTTTCCAGTCTACGCACTTAATGTACCCAGAAACCTGGGTTATTATGCACCCTCCCTGGTTTCCTCAGCTTTTCCAGACATAACACCAATTTCAATGAATGGCTTTGAGGCTTAAGTAAGATAATGTTACCTAGTTTGGCATCTGATGCTGAACTCACTCTCATTATATGAAGTAACTTAAAATCAGGCACTCAGTTTAATCTGAAGTTGTTATTTCTCCTATATTTAAAATTTTTCATTAAAGTCTTATTTTGACAGTTCCCATAATTTTTTAAAACCACTTTTGTTAAAGAAATTGTCTATTAGAAGAGCAGCATACTATATGATCTTAGTATTCTTTGTCAGATAAAGACCTCATGAAAAACAGTTGAGGAAAATTTTAAATGGAAATCAGGTGTTAAAAGTTTAATTAGAAAAATGTATCCCTCACACATGAGCTCATGTAGACTGTGGCAAGCTGCTTAATTGTTGATTCTAGGGCTATTTTTACACTGTCAACATTCTATTTAGTAATCTTGGGGGAAACAGCATCAAAAGCAGACAAAGAAAAATGTTTCCCCTTCCTGCAGCTGATTCCCGACGTTTAGTTACATTTGGGCATCTGTCTCCGGAACTCCCATTGTCTGGAACCATATGCAAACTGAAGTGTGCATTGGGGTATAGACAGGAAGACAAAATTTACACTTGGATATGCCATCCGACAGCAGCGGGAGGAGCTGGACAAGCCTGGGATATTTCATACAGTTCATTTAATGAACTGTTACTTTATTATTTTGTAAAGCTTCTGTAATGCACATTTATGATATAAAAAGTGCCTTGCCTACTGCTTCATCGGAAGGGGACCTCATTTAGATTAACCTGTGACTTCAACAGCAGGTGGTAGAATGAACCAACTGCTTCAATTACTGCTTTTGCGCATGACTTTCATGTGTTGCTGAGATTATCAGAGGAACCTGATTACATCCCCTTAGACACTATTGTTGGCACGATGATTAAGCTGTTTTTTTTTTTTTTTTTTAATTTAAGACTAGGAACCTAAAAAGCATTTTGGCATGAGGCAAAAACACTGTGTATAGAGATCAGTAAGATAGTGTGTATCATTGCCCTGTAGCTTATCTCCACATATACAGCTCCCTGGTGGATCCCTATGATAAACATTATTGGAACAATTAGCTGCTGCTGACACAGAATCCAGACACAATAGCCATGGCCAGCAGCACAGAGCCAAAAATTATGGAGCCAAAAACCATAAAAAGCAACACCAAGCTAGTCTCCCCATTCAACTGCTGTCATAAAACCCTCCCAGTGCTATGTTTGCATAGCTGGCTTCACCGATATGGCACTGTTAACACAAAAGAAGAAGCTGCAGCACTTGTCTTTGTTTAGCTGAAATTACAAGTCATTGAATTAGTATGTCATCTTTATTGTGCTGTCATGCAGCGGAGGTGAGGAAGGCTCCGTAATGGATGGTGGAGTTTGATGGCCTGAAAGACAGGCTCACAGATGGTTGTCGATATAAAACAGTTTTCCCCCCTTTAAAAAAAAAAAAAAAGAAGAAGAAGAAGAAAGGAAGGGGGGTAGCAAATAGACTGTTTGGAATGGATCTTCACTGATTTGTGTATAATCCCAAGTAATGTTCATAGCAGGCCCGTATGTAAGAACTTTGTGGCCCAGAGTATATGACGAAGGCATGGAATGCTAACATTCCTAAGGAACACATTTGCGATTTAAATAAAAGAGATGTAGCATTTTAGCTTCCTAGAAAGCCAGTGGTTGTTGCTCTGGGAAAGTTCTTCTTATACTATTTCTAAACAATTGTGAGTGATTAGAGAGAGAGTTAAAAGTATTATAGGAAATTTAAAAAAATAAAAAGAATTTAAACTTTTCTTATTAGAAGAAATTTGAAGTTTTGCATTTCTGTGATTAAATATATTTTAATAGGGATCATGGACCATATAATAATGAGACAATGTGGGCTAAATTTGGCTAGAAATATTTTTAATGTATTAATTTATTGCTTTTCCTGTATAGTTTTAGTTTGATTTACAATACATCATTGGACAATTATATTAATATATCTATTGAAGATCAATAAAATAAAAAACTAAATTTTGCTTTTAAAAGACAAAGTGTCCTGTTCCCTTTGACACAGTTATTTAAAAGTTTGACCCAGTCTAGAAGGCATTGCTTTGAATCTTATTATTTAATAGAAAAAAACACTCCTTTCACCAGTATTTTATTTGAGGTGGGACTCTAAGCCAACAAACACTTAAGACAATGTTTTTGTTTTTCCTTTTTAAAAAAAATTTTGATTTTAGAGAGAGGAGAAAGGAGAGGAAGAGAGAGAGAGAAACATCAATGAGCTGCCTCACACATGCTCCCCACTGGGGATCGAGCCTGCAACCTGGGCATGTGCCCCGACCAGGAATTGAACCTGCAAACTTTTGGTGCATAGGATGATGCTCAACCAACTGAGCCACATCAGCCAGGGCCAGGGCCAGGGCAAACAGGTTACAACTAAGAGTGTGTAGAATTTTTAATGTGCTAGTAATTATTTGGGGTCATTTGTCTTTTATTTTTTTCTCTTGTGGATAAGAAAAATGGGGGGAGGGGATTAAAGATCTGATTTTTCTCTTGGTAAATTGAGACTTACATATGACCATAACAAAAACTTCTAAGGGGAATAATGTAAATGTGAATATATATTTTAAAATATACTTGATTACATGTAAGAAAATTATAAGGCCTGAAAGTCAAGGACTGTAAAATGGCAGATATTGGCTCTGTTTGTGAATGTTAACATTTCTTTTGAAATGTGAATAAAAAAAGCTTTCTAAATACCTTTAAAATAGTACTTAGGGCTTATGAAAGAGCTGTATAAAGGAGAAATAAGGAATTAAACACCTAACTGGGGCCCTATATTTATTTGTGCTTTTATTCAGCAACATCAGTACATTTATTGACTTGTATTTAATGTTTATTTTAATTTGAGGACTGTCATGCTGACTCTTGCAGTTTGTTATGAAAAGCAGCCTTTTTGGAAAATATTGTTTGTATGTACATATATTTCTGTGATTTGGAGCTATATGGAAAGATTATTGCCTTTTCAGTTAACCAGATCTGGATTTGAATCTTGGCCTTGGCACTTACTTTTTAACTGTATTGCCATGAGCAGGTTCTATAACCTCTTGGCATCTACTTTCTCATTTGTGAATATGAGTGAAGAAGAATGGGCCATAACTAGGGAGGAGGGCACCAGGGACTTGGGCCACAGATGGCCAGGCCACACCTTGGAAGTGAGTTTTCATGGCTGCATGGTTACAAGGTGCGACTCACTGTCCTAGAGTCGAAACTGTCCCAGTGTAAGGGCTGGAACAGACCCAGATCCTGAATCACAGAGCCTCACTTGGAGGTTTGGGCACAGAAAATACAAGGTCAGAGCAGAAGCTACAGAAGGAAAGCTTGATGGTCCCTGTCAGATCTAAGGAGAGAAGTTTCCCTAAATCTGTCCAACAAGGTAGGGATGGTTCCAAAGCCTAGAGACTGGGTAGAGCATCAGGAGGTCCCAGCTCAGAGTTTTGTGTGCACAAAACCAAGCAAATTAGTAAAGTTGCAGTACTTACTATTTAAAAGGACTGAACCAGCTAAGTAAAGATATTAAAATGGGAGAAAAAGAGTACATAAGCATGAAAAATTGAATAATTAAGACTTTTCCTTTACGGAGGGAAATGTTAAGGAAGGAGGAGGTTAGGATAACCAGGGATGAGATGATTAACCCTGTATTGCTGGAGCCACGTTACTTGTTACCCAAATAGGGAAGGTCTTCCTGACAAGCACTAAAAAGCTCTGGATCTCCCCACTCCACGTCCTCTACCCACAGACAGTTTGGTTCAGATGTAGTAGCTAGAATGGCCAGTTACCTGTGTGGGATGTGCGAGGCTTGAGGGGTTCCTATTATTGCTATTGCTCAAACATCTCCATTCATTCCATAAGCCCTCTCAAATTCTTCTATGAAATGGGTAAAAAAAAAATTGATTCAACAATTAGGCCTACACAAAACCTAAGGAATAATAAGAGTGGCTGCAGAGAGAATTACTATTTTTTAATTCAGAGTTTACAAATGTAGTGAGATAAGATATATATAAAAGGCAGAAGATGCCAGTGTACATGATAATAATTATTGAAATTTCATTTGATCTGCTCAAGAGAAATGAATGAGGATTAGAAGTTAGTTATATGCTGACTTGGATTTACATAAAGATGTAAACAGCAGGGGAAGGCAGTCACCAGTGTGAACTGGTATTGAGAGAAGGATGGATATGTTAAGGTAAAGGTCACATGAGGTAGATGGAATTGAGAAAAATGCAGAGAGAAGGCCCAGGAGAGCTGAGATGAAGTAGTTTCCATCTTTAGCCATAGTAAAAAAGCCAAACTGATGTTTATAGATGTCCAAAACATTTTACTATGTACCCTTTTTCTCTCTTTGATTTCATCTTTCTCATAATTTTTAAAAATATTTTTTATTGATTTTTAGAGAGAGAGAAAGGGAGAGGGAGAGAGAGACAGAGAGACATGGATCAGCTTCCTCCTGCACACCCCCTACATGGGGTTGAACCCAAAACCTGGGCATGTGCCCTGTCCGGGAATTGAACCAGCAACCCCTCGGGGCATAGGGTGATGCCCAACCAACTGAGCCACACCAGCCAGAGCAACCCATAAATTTTTAATTCATTTCCTGGATGAGGGCGAGAATAAGGCCAATGAACAAGAAAGCATACCTATTCATTATATTCAAGAGGGAGTATGTTTTAAATGTCACACATACACATATTTATATTCTGCTGTTCTAGAGTTATTGTAGACTAGTGTTCCAATGTTTAGGTCACAGGGTCGTGTATTTTGTAATATAAGCTGATTTCAACGGGAACATTTTTTTTTCCATGCAGCCTGCAACTTGTTCTTTTAGAATAAATGTCACTTACTGTGTTTGAACGGCCTTTGGTTCTCCGTTCTTCCCCTTTTTTCTGGGCTCTGCAGTTTGCTTAAGCTGTGTGATTAATGAGAATTGGACGATAAATTGAAATGATCACAGTGTTATAACCTTGTCAAATCAACTGGAATATATTTAGCAATTATTTCAATAAGCAATACTACATAAGTAATTTCATCATCTTATTATTATTTTTATTCACCAAATGTGTAAACAGGAACTAAATACATCCTAATCCATTGTAAAATTGAATTTGGGTTCTCTGACTTGTCTTCTGTATATGTCCCCATGATTCTTCCTTTTTCCTTTTTTCATCTTTATACTTTTTCCCATTTTTATACTTTCTCCCCGGATACTATTGACCATTGTGATTTTATTTCTATGCAGATATATGCTTGCAATCTAGCCCAGAGAATTCCATCTCCAACCTCACTTTTATCATTAAGTATTGGATTAACAGTAGTCACATGAAGCTCAGATTTTCCCTAAGTCATAAATCGCTAATTTATTTCTCAGTCCCTCTGTGTAAACCGTGACATAATTTTTCTACACTCTGATATTCTGGCGTAGAAAGCTATTGAAAATTTACCTTTTTTTTTAATCCTCACCCGAGGAAATTTTTCCATTTATTTTCAGACAGAGCGGGAGGGAAGGAGGGAGAGAGAGAGGGAGAGCCAGAGAGAGAGAGGGAGAGCCAGAGAGAGAGAGAATCAACACGAAAGAGACACATTGATTGGTTGCCTCCCGCATGACCCTAACTGAGGGACATGCCCTTGACCGGAATCGAACCCATGTCTCTTTGGTCCACGGGCCGACACTCTAACTGCTGAGCCAAACCGGCCAGGACTGAAAATTTACCTTTTAATTGAGAAATTTGGCAGCATTGTCACATTGTACTATCTACTCAGGTTCTCGGCTAATGTCTCGTACTCAGCACATCCAAAACGTCTCCTCCATCTCCCCCAAACTACCACCTCCTGCTACCTGAAGCCATCTAGTCAGGGGTCTTCAGAGTCCTTAATTATTTATTTATTTTTTAATCCTCACCCGAGGACAATTTTCCATTTTTTGTTCAGATAGAGTGGGAGGGAGAGAGAGAGAGAGAGAGACATCGACGTGAAAGGGACACATCGAGTGGCTGCCTCCCGCACAACCCAACCAGGGCCAGGGACAAACTGCAACTGAGGTACATGCCCTTAGTGGGAACCGAACCCGGGTCTCTGTGGACCTCAGGCCGAGGCTCTAACCGCTGAGCCAAACCGGCCAGGGCCAGAGTCCCTATTAACTCCTCATTCCTCAGTCACTTGCCACAGTAGAATCTAGCTCTGCAATGTTAGTAACTTCTTTCCCCATTGTCTCTCACTATTAATCTCCTAAATCAGGTCTTCAGACTTCTTGCCTCCACACCAGAAATTAGCCTTCTGAGGAGTCCCCTCACCTTTACTTTATCATTCCTTTACAATAATTTTGCAACACCTCGTATCTCTGTCTTTCCCAAAGGTTACAGACTCCATGTCCCTAACAAATTCAGGGGATGCTCAGAAGCCTGGCAACCAGTGTCATCTATATCATGGCCAGATTTGTCTCCTGCAAAGTCCTTGAACAGAGACTATATATCCATAAGCCCATCCACTTTTCATGAAATCTTCCTAACCTAGTAAAATCCATTTCAAATGCCATCTTCTCTCCTGGTTCTCCCAGCCCAATGCCGTCATTTCTTCTGTGAACTTCACCCCTTGCATTATCTAGCTGCTCAATGGCCCTAATCATATTACACATGCTTAGAGATTATTTTATCCCTTCTTTTTCCACCATCTTTGCCGCTACTCACCTTTAAGCTCCTTCTGGGTCAGATCTGATCTAACTGTCTTTATGTTTCCAAAACATATCTCTGCATTTCCTATACCCAATACTCAATAATAATTAGTATTTTTTTTTAATTTTTTTCTTTTTTTATTCATATTAGAGAGAGAGGAAGGGAGAGGGAGAGAGAGACAGAAACATCGATGAGAGAGAACATCGACTGGCCACCTTCTGCATGCCCCCCACTGGAGATTGGGCCCACAACCTGGACATGTGCCCTGATAGGGAATCAAACTGGCGACTTCTTGGTGCATGGGTCGACGCTCAGCCACTGAGCCACACCAGCCAGGCAATAATTAGTATTTTTGAAGGGAAGCGACTACTGGAAGTATATGTCTCCTTGCTGTTTGTCTTAGCAGAAGCTTTCCCCAATGCAGTACAGAATTAATAATGAATCAAATTCTGTGGACCCGTCAGCTGAATTAAATTGTGGATTGGGTAGCTTTTCAAGGCGATGAAATGAATGAATTCTTATAATCCTGGCTTGATTATTTGGGCTTTCTGTGTGCTAGTCTTTGGGTTCACATTTTGGGTACTGAAATTGTCCTTGTGACAATAGTGTAAAATGACAGTGCAAATAAAATTCCGTTAGCAGGTAAGTTTTCAGTAGCTACCTACTCTGCTATAATTCTTGAATTATAAAGATAGTCTCACATTTTACATTGAGAGCACTTGGAAAAACAGTTAATGACTTTCACATCCAGAAAATCTGAGTTTTATATCACTGTTCTTTAACAAAAGGCAGAGGATACAAGGACTCACTCTCTATTTGGAAGAGATTCTCAAAAATACCTTTGTTTTTCAGGCTGTGTTCCAACCTCCCAGATTCGCTGAAGTGGAGGGAGGGGCAAGGGTATTTACAGCATTTAAAAGGCCTTGTTCACCCCCTGACTTCACACTCAGCTAAACTTGGAAATGCAATTGGTTTATTTTGTATAAATAAGCAAGAATTCTAGAAGAAACTAAATATCTTCATAAAACAAAACATTATGATACCAGAAACCCTTAGGAATAGCACTAATGCTTTTAAATGAAGGTTTTATTTGTCTCAGAGCTGCAAAAAGGAGTCACTAATGAGATGTCATTTAAATTCTAACACCTGTTTAATGGCAGTTTCTCTCTATCCCCAAAGAGTAACTGTTTATGAATGTTTGCAGTTTTCCAAGTGTATCTACAAGAATTGTTTTTTCATAAACAATGTGATGCCTTTTTCCTCATATGCCACAGTCACGTTACAACATATGATGAATATTGTTGGTTGTGGCATTTTTGTTTAGATAGGTTTCAAAGATAGTGTTATTTCATACCCTGAAACTTAAAATTTTATAAAATTCACATAGTAAATATTTTATCAGAAACTTTATGTTTTATAGATTGATGAGTATGTAGTGTATAAGGAAAATAAAATTTCTAGTTGTATTCTTTACTTAAATTTAAATAACATGTGAAAAGACATTATTGGAAAATATATTTGCCCCTATATTCTGTTATGAAAAATATGTATATGTATAAATAAACACATACACACATAGATTTCTAAGACTTGCAAAGAAGAAATGCTTGTTGACTTTTTTCACAGACAATAAATAACTGAAAAAGTCAGAAATGAGACTATACCATTTCTTTCATGATTTTATGTTTATCTTATGCAAACAATTTGTTATTCATGAAACGCACCCACAATAACTATGTTGCCATTTTTCTCTATGCTTTCTCTAGAAACTGATAGTGATGAGTAACAGATACCATATAGATGAATATATGAATAATTATTTACTGTTAGAAATGTTTTTCAGGATATGTTCCATTTAGTATTCTTAACATTTTATATAGGTTATTTTTATATTGAACATCTTTAAATAAAACTACATGTACTTCAGTAAAATAAATGACATATAAGTTTATTTTAAATAAATTAAACTCTATCCTGAGAAATTCAAGTATAATTAATTTGCCAAACTGATTATATGAACTCTTAAGAACGCTGGCTTCTAGGGAAACTACAGGGAACTCTTCTTTTAAGGAATGTATATCTTTGAACTAATATGAGCCATGGGTTTTCTCTGTTAGCATGCTGAGTATGTGACAAAGCAATCCTTGTCACAGGAACTCATCTTGATGAAAAGTTAAACCAGGCCTCGTGGACTAAACCTTCCTAAGAACTCTTTGGGGTTTAAGCTGAGTGCGCCGGGTTTACTGCCAGAGGAAATGGTTGAGCCATAGAATTCTCAAAGTGTGGACTTGAGCATTTCTGTAAAACCGAAATGTTCTGCACACTAAAGGAGGAAAGAAAATTGTTGCAGATGTGATTGGATTTCCCATTATGCTGAGAACTATTCTAAATGTCTTCCTCATGATCATTATTCCTTAGATTTCTTAGTACCAAATCATTTCTATTCCTCTCCCCTCCATGAGATTCTTGTCAATTTATGGTGCTCTTTTGAGTGAACAGAAGGACTAGATGTTTTTCAGTTTATAGAATGCTTTTCTCTCTCTCTCTCTCTCTCTCTCTCTCTCTCTCTCTATATATATATATATATATATATATATATATATATATAAAGAATTGAAGAGTATCAATTTGTTCCTGGTTTATATAATTTCTATTTATAGGTGGAATTTTAGTACTTAATCGGTGTGTTCTCTAATTACCCACTAGATTTATTCACAATCAGTTGACATAAACCTTGTACTGAGCCAAGAGAAATAAGCATATTCTTTTTCCTATGCAGTTTCTTCCTGACTTATGAAAGCAAAATATCCATTCTGTATGGAGAGATGAATCAGCAATCCATATAATATCTATTCATCATACATATTTCACAAGGAGGATATTGTGGTGACTGCAAAGTTCTTACAAAAATAATATGGAAATCCGGAACTTGATGTGGAGTGTCAGAGAGCCTCTTACTATTATTTACCTTATCAGCTTTTGCTTTCTGAAATCAATGGAAGGGCATCAAGTTCAGCTAATCCATATTTCTGAGTATGAAATTGAATTTATAGTCTGTAGTATGTTGACTACCGCTCGCATTTAAGGCATAATTGATTTTTATTGAAAAGCCAGCAGGCACATCAAAAATTTCCACAAACCACAAGGATGTTAAATTTTACCCTGTTTAGATAATAGTGTGGCTTTATTTATCCTTTAAAATGAAGCTTTTATATTTATATCAGCAAATGCTATGGAAGTGTGACTGATACCTTATGAAACCATCAATCCATGGTTCTGTAGAACTGTACCGCACAGAAATAAGCAAGTTTAGATTTCTAAGGTAAATGTCTATGGTTGGCTTGTTTTAGGATAAATGGATAAATGGAATAATAAATCTAACACCATATCATGTCATGTGGCAAAGGTATTTTATTTTTTTTATTGAAACAACTGCTTGTGTCATTATTTCTTTAAATCCAAATTCCTTCTTTATCTTATTTTTTCCTCTGATTAATAAATTATATTTTTGTATCTGGATTAATTGTTTATGCATGTGAAATGTAATTCCTAAGGACAAAATCTATTCTTTCTATTTTAAAATTAAGGAGTCTACCTTATCATGTGTGACACTCCTTTTAGTAACTTTTATTCAAATGTCCCCAATTTATGTGCTAAGTCCATTCATTTTTAACAAAAAGTTATGATGCAAAGACTCTTGAGTCCTCCTGCCACAGATATATAAATGCAATGTGAATTGCATGATGGATTTTTAAAAATCAAGCTTTGCCTTACCTTAGCAAAAACAAAATAAAATAAAAGCATAAAGATGCAGACACCATTATTTGTTTTAACCCTTTCTGTAATTCTCTAGCCTGAGTTCTGACCAGGGAACAATATCACACCCTAAAGAGAATTTGGGGAATTTGTGAGGGTATATTAGGTTTTTAAAAAAATTGAATGGAGTGAGGTTGGAACCACTACTAACATGGGTGGATCCAAAAAATGCTAGACATTTGCAGCTTGCAGGAGGGGATGGCACATTGAAAAACTGTCCCATGCTTGCCGGACTTTTGAGGATCCCATCAGATGTTCAAGTAGATGAAAAACGCCATTTAGCATGATCTGCAATAAGAATCTATTTCTATGTGAATTCTATTTCATGTAATTATGAAAGATTTTTCACACTGAATTTTCTAAAAATGAATCATGCAAATTAAGAGAAAATTGTTGTTTTGAACTTTATCAATTGATGGTCACTGATGGCAATTTGGTTTATGGTGTTTGCTGCATCAACACAGCAATCTTGTTTTAGTTTGCACTGTAGCTTATGCATTTACAAATGTGCAAGATTCTTGGCATAGATATCAGCGTTCAAATTCTTTAAGTTTTCATTATGTAGCAGTGCTCAGGTATTTACACTTCAAAATACATTCTATTTTTATTATGAAGAATTTTTTCTCTTTTATTTTATCATTAGAGCATTGTAATGACTTTTTCTTTAAATTATATGCTTACAGCAGTTACAATATCTATGAATTTTATTGCTGTATAATGAATGGGTTACAAAATATTTGTTATAAAAAGGCGACACTAAGTCTGATAAGGTTGAGAACAATTGCCTATGGCATCCAGGCATAAATGAATTAGTTGGAAATTTTTCAGTGATAAATCTAGAGATTATTTTAATAGAACAATTATTTCCAATGAGGAAAATAGTATCTCGGGGATTTTTAAATATGCGGTGATAAGCCCTTAGTGCCTACCTTCTTATGTGTATGGATGAAGAGTGTTCAAAACAATTTGTCATATGCACAGAAATACAAAAGATGAAACCTAAAGAGATTATACATTAGTCTTTTAAGAGTAAAACTGACGGAGAGAAGCAGTATACCTTTCACAGAGGCAGATATTTTCAAAGCAATGTGTGACAGGTACAGGGACAAATCCCGTTAATAAGTAAGAGGATTTGTGCTTGGCTCTGTCACATGCCACTTTGAAAACCTACCCTCAAACTGTCTATGCATTTTCATGCCCATCTTTTTTCCCTTGCTTTTTCCAGAGTGTCTGATTTTTTTGTTCACCATTTTCCCCTGCTTTATCTCATGGCATCCTTTAATAATTTTTCAGAGGTTGGTATGTATACTATGACTTTGTGGGTACTTTATTGTTAACAAAATAATATTTGCTGTATCTATTCATTTTCACTCTCCCTTTTACTGCTTTGTTATAAGACATTTTTATACCACTTATAAGGACTTCTAAATATGAAAAGAAAAAAAATCTGCCCCATGGAAATTAAGGAGGGAAGCAGCATTTATCACATTGGTTAGTTTTTTCTTTTACTATATAGCTATCTTTTTTTTAAGGGAAATAATATTTAAAATGTAATGCTGTGATATGTGAATGACATAGTATCTGTAAAGAAAAAGAGTTGTTCATTCCTTTTAGTTATGAATTTTTAAAGTAATTATTAAGCCTGAGAGGTACTTCACCATTTTTGCAAAGTAGATTCCAAACCAATTTTAATTCTTGTGACTGAGGCTGCCTCTGCTTCTGGACCTGGACTTGACGCCTCAGCGTGGGAGGAAGCTGATGCTGGGGGAGGACACAGTGCTCAGTAGAACATCTTTTGGCCTATAACTTAGTGCTGGATGATGCTGCACTCTTTCACTCTGCCAGAGATCATTTGCTTTTCTTCTTCTTCTTTTTTATTTGTGCCTTTTTTCTGTAAAATATTTTGCTATAAATATGAATCGGGAAATTTTGCTAGTAGGAGTGAATTACTTCAAATTTCAGTATTATTTTAAGATGATAATGTCTGAAAAAAGAGTTGTCCGTGAAAAGTGTTTTAAAGTGGGCGGTTCCAAACAAAAATTACCGCTCTATAAAGTTTCTGTTTTCCTCCCTCAAAAATATTAATGATGTCTAGAACCTATTGAATTACAAGTGTTTTCTAGAGGACTCTCAATATATGTCCGACATTTTTTTTTGCTCATCTTTTTCATTGTAGGGGGAGATTTTAATTTTATTTTTTAGTTGAATTTATTAGGGTGACTTTGGTTAATAAAATTATATAGGTTTCATGTGTACAGTTCTAGAGTACATCATCTGTATATGGTGTTGTGTGTTTACCACCCCAAGTTGAGTCTCCTTCCATCACCATTTATCTCCCCTTTATCCTCTTCTACCTTCCCCAACCCCCCTTCCCTCTGGCAATCACCATACTGTTGTCTGTGTCCAGGGGTCTTTCTTTTTTTCTTTGCTTAATCCCTTCACCCTTCTTACCCAACTCTCACCCCCATATCCCCTGACATCTGTCGGTCTGTTCTCTGTATCCATAGACTGTCTCCACTTTATTGCTCAACTTTAAGTACAGACCTAGGCTGTCCTTCCATGGCATCCAACAGCTGGATGTAAAATAGAAAACTAAGCTCATCTGCCAGATGGTTTGTCTACATTAAATCCAACATCTGGATATTTTTTAAACATTTAGATGATTGGCTGAGTTTTTCACATTACATCTGCATATTTTGGGCACTTTACTGCTGTGTGGTGTGTGTGTATGTGTGTGTGTGTAGAAAAGATGCTACCCCTCAGACAAAACAAGCCAGAAAATAGAGCAATGGGCTTTGAATTTCTGTGCATTCTGTGAACATCTAACTCTGGACTCGAGGACCAACAAGATCAAGTTCAAATTACAGAAAAATTTTGAATGTCAATGACAGAGTGTGAAAGACAGGATAACTTCTTGTGGTATTCAACTCAGTAACACCAGTAGCTACTTAGACACAACTCGATGGAGGACAGTCAGAGGCCACCCAGCTAATATCAATTTAGACTTTAGGAACTCACCTGTCACCAAGGAAAAAGTCAAGATAAAGTTTTCTAGATTTAGTATTTTTTTTCTTAGAGATGAGTTTAATTAAGAAATATGCAGAGCTGTGCCCTCCACATAAGATGGCACTTATCTCTGGGAAACCACAATTTTAGAATGCCAAACAAGCAAGTACATACTCTAGGGATTATTCATCTAATGAGCAACACACACTTGTATTTAGGAAGACTAGGGTTTTCTGAAGCTCTTTCATATTTGTGGTCTTGTTATCCTCACTTGGTAATAAGAACCATCCTCAAACGCAAGTCTTCTCATTGTTTTGGTGCAATTCCCATTAATCCACGAGCAGAAAATAAAGTGGGAAGGGAAGGAACATTTGTTGAGCAAACCTAGAGTGGGATACATTATGTCAGGGGAGTTCAAATGCAGTTATTTAATTTTTACCATTAATTCTAGTGTAGAGAATATAGAAATGGAATTTGCTTTACCTCAGAAAAGTTGGGTTTGAATCCTGCCTTTGATATACAGAAGCTAGCTGTGTATCTTTAGTCATGTTATTTGAATAATTTCTGAGCCTCAGTTTCCTTACATATAGCATGGGACTATTATCTCCCTCATATACTTGTTATAAAAATTATATGAGATAATGTATACTAAATATGGGTTAGGTATACAAAACTGATCCCATGGATAATGCTCAATAAATGTTATTTGCTATTTAACAAATGAAGAAACAGGCTTAGATTTAATGGTGGTCATAGAACTAAAATTTCCCCAAGGTGGGATTAAATTCATGTCTGTCTCCAAGCCTTATACTGTGCTCCCTTCATCATTTGAATATTGCTTATTTATAGAAACAATGATTTCCACAGTTCTGTTGCTTTTATAAGATTCATCCCAAAATAGCATCTTGTAAGTTATATAGTAATTTCACACATCTTTATTTCCCATCTTGAAGTGTTATCAAAATGAAACAGATGAGTGCATAGCAATGGTAATATTGATGATATGTTATGGTTCTTATGAAAACCTACAAGTACAGTATCATAGCAGCATACACATTCCCATTGCTTTCACTTGGTTTTATTAGCAACAACAGCAATCATAAGGTGGTAGGGTCTAGCCCTTACTCTGTCACAATACATCTGTGTAACTGTGGACTACATGATTAACTTTACAAATATTTATTATGAACCTGCTTTGGGCAATAGTATTCTAGGATGAACCAAATGCAGACCCTTCCCTTAAGGAGAATGTCAGATAAACCCTTAAATACACAATGAAGTCTAATAAGTTGGAATCTATATGTGTTGTGCTTTGGGAATGAGTGAGTATAAAATGTCCACTGATGAAGTACCAGAAGTCCTCATGGAGAAAGTACCATTGAGAGGACCTCAAAAGATTAACAGGATTTGGTAAGGGAGATGAGCAAGATCCCCAGAGGTGGAAAACGCAGAATGTCTTTGGGAAAGCAGCTCTACACTTTGGTTAGCACACTGGGCATATTTAGATGACACTGAAATTACCTTCTCAGTTCACTCACACCATAGAGGGCCATGCTAAGGAGTGTGAATTTGAAGCTATGTCAATAAGGTAATTTTAAGATGTTTGACTATTACATAATTTGATGGGTGCTGGGCAATGAGTAGTTCCTTGAGCCAGGATTAGGGGGAAATTGATTTGCATGGGGAAATGTCAACTAAAGGAAGCTGATAAACTAAAATGTGATGCTTCACAAATTAGCCTGACATCCTCTCTATGTCTGCGTTTACTTATCAATAAGATCAATGGGTTGAACTTGGTTTATTTTATAGGCCTCTTCCGGCTTTTATTTTTTGAGTCAGTATTTTCTAAGTTGTGTTCTGTTGAATGTCATTTCTGCTAGATAACATTGTGTGCTGTGTCACTTAAAAGAAAAATAATTCTTTAAACAAATTTATGAAACATTGATTAAAATAGTAATAAAGTTTGTTTTGGAAAGGACTTCACAGAGTCTTATTCTGTTCATGTTCATTAATGCTCATTATACATTTCCAAGATAGAGAGTATATGTGCATTGTTTTCCACTATTAAGTGACCATGGAACCCTTCTACCTTACATCTTTTGGTGTCAGAGTTTTATGAAACATATTTACTTTAATGAGTGTCCCACTATGCATATTAGATGTTTTACTAAAATTGCAATAGGTCTTGGTTCTCTGTTATAAGTTATCTATGCAATGTAACTTTAGAGACTCAGGTGGTACATACAAGAATTTCAGTGGGATATTTTCCCCCATACTTTAAGAGCCATGTAGGAGAAACAAATCTGTAAGGTATGCATGCAGCTCATCCCATATACTGCTGATATTTGAAGGTAGAATAGTTGTTTCCTCAACTATCCAAGGAGAAATTTGGTGCTTCTTGTAATAGATTATAGTGGTACCTAAACTCTTTAGTAAAAGAATTCCTCCTCTCTCTGGAAGGATCATTGTCTATGTCTTATCAGGCACTTTTTGGAAGGGGAAACACATAAGGTATTGAGAAAGGAAGGATTAATTGACTAGACAGTAGAATGGGGCCATCAACCCCTGACTTTCAGTAGGGTGGTAGATGTCATGACCAGAATGCCCACACATCTATCAAAGTAAGCTTGAAATGATCTCCTCAGAAGAAAAGAGTTTTAAAGAGAGTCTTAAGTAAGATATAACACTTGTCAGAGGAAAATAAGAAAATTGTTCCAGATGGTTGAGATTGTGATAAAGAGGTGAAGAGGTCAGAGGAAGCAAAGGCTGGTGAGAAAAAGAAGAGGAGTGTGAACTCCTTGGAGACTTGGACAGGTAGCTTAAACTTCAACTGAATGGCAATGAGATTCCAGTAGAAAAACTCTATAAAGAAGAAACTCTAAATACTTTAGCACACAAAACCAGTATTTAAGGGATGTCATTTAGTATTAAGTAGACATGGTTGTCAGGGTAAAAGAAGTTCATGATAAAATGGCATAACATTTAAATGAGAAGATGTCCAAGTGCAATGTATGCCGTAGTCGGTTGCTTTCCCCCCTTGCCATGGCCTGTTTACACCTTGCTGCTGAATGTACTAACAGTTCCCTCTACTGTCTCCTGGCAAGATGGCGCGTATGCAGGCAACACTGCCTGATTTAGTGTTAGTTATTTTAACCATCTTAAAGAAATACTGAAATGAGGCATATGCTTTTTTCATTAACTACTCTCCAGACTTGGAAGCATGACAGGTTTTTAGTTTATTGGGTTTTTTTTTTTTAACAAAATATATCTCTTCAGAAACAGAAAGTATTTAATTCTACCTAAACCTGAGCTTCCTCAAATCTGCTGAAAAGAAACAAAACAGAAGGGCATTTTTATTTCTATTTCCACAAAATGTTTGAAAGCGGAAAAGCAGGATGTGGCTTCACCAGATTGTCTAAGCACTCTGACATTACAGTTGCATGAGTGTCCTGGGCTCATGTGACCTTGGCCAAATTATCTTCCTTGGTTTATTTATCTTGAAAAGCAATAATTTACACTATAGAGTTGTTAGGACTGAAAAGTACAGTATAGGTAAAGGCCTCGGTTGGGTTCTGAGACCATGGTGAGGTTCACATTCTGCTACTTTAGCTCTTGAATTTCTTTCATTCATTACTTTAGAAAAAAAATACTTATTGATCACTTTCTAAGTATTGGGAATACAACAGTGTACCAAACAGAAAAAGTTCCTGCCCTTATGGAAATTATATCTCAGGGAAGATGGATAATAAATAAGCAAGGAACATATAGTATATCAGGTATTGATAAATGCTGTGGCATTAGGAGTCAAATAACTGGTTTTTTAATCATTGGTAGTTTCCTGGATAGCCTAAAGCAGTGATTGATTTATCTGCATGGCTATGGATGCGTTTTCCTACTGAATGAATACGAAAGCAGATGCCTTGCAGTCAGGGTATAGCAGGATGATCATTTAATTTATGGTCCAAATCAGGACTCTTTTGAGAGTGATAGGATTGCTGTGGGTATCATACAGGGACAATAGATGCAAATTGGGACTGTCTCAGGCAAAGTAGGGAGATGTAATTACCCCAGTAACCAGGGACTTAAGCAGAAGCATTTCAGGCAGGCGGTGCTAATATCAGTGTAGCATGGTGTAGGCAGCATTGGGCAACAATGATGTAGTCCTAGTAGTAAACATCTGGATAGGGTAAGATTGATGGCGTCCAGAGGCTAAACAGGATTCATAAATAAAGTAGTTCAGAGTCAACTCAGAAGTTCGTGTCCTGATGGAAATAAGCTGCCAAGCATGACTATCTATCCTGGGCTGCCCAGCTGCAAGGCAGCCAGAATCTAACCTTATATGGGTCCTCCTGGGCTTCCCCCTACCCCTGTACCCCATGTCTCTCTCTCTCTTTCTCTCTCTCTCTCTTACACACACACACGCACACACACACACACACACTTTAAAAATGAGGAAACAAGTTAAAATGTAAAATAATGTCCTCATTTGTTTCCTAGGCAAGAAAGTGGGCAAGGAAGTTTGTCTTTACCCTGGCACCAGGTGGAGAGAAAAATGTTCTGTAAGGAAAAGAAACCCTTGACTTGGGGTCCCAAACCAGGGCATCAGACAGGAAAATTTTCTCTGAAGGGTCATTCCTTCAACTCAGACCACATAGAATAGGTACAGATCAAGCCCTACAGAAGATGAGGTTACTCTTTAGAGTTAAAAGAATGTGATATATTATACTCTGAGAAAGAATTCAGACATAAGCAGAAGGAAGAGAGTCACAATAAATTCAGATGATAGAATAGTCTGATGAAAACAATAATAAGCATATTTAAAATAATGATATAGAACAAGACTCAATAAAGCTACATATAAATATGAACTAAAATATTTTAATATAAATTTGAATATCTTTTACATCACTTTTGTTAATTACTATTAAACACATAGTATTACCATACACATAAGCTATTTATCAACACGAGCTGTTCAGAACATAAAACTCTGACCTTATGTAATAGACGTCACAGCATTTGCCCACTTGCACATATTAGTTGCATAATTTCTTTCCCTGAAATTTCCAATAGTATGTTGCTTTATTTAATGTGCATTTTAGTTCTTCATGTCACAGCATACACACAATGGTTTATATTTAGTATTCTCTAAAAATACAAAGGAAAACTAAAAGCAAAGGCCTATGATTGATTGCACATTTAAATAAATGCACTAGAGATTGAGACAAATGCGCTGAGCGTTTGTTTCAATCACTGTGTCGTCACACAATTGAATAAACACACATGTACAATACAATGTTTAATTGAGTGCAGCAAGTACATTTATTTTAGTGATTGCACCATTGAATATTCAAGCAAAGGCACTGAGTTCACTTTGGTGGAGCTGAAGTTCTGTATATATATACAAGTTTTAAATTTTTCACTGACTTTGATAGAGCACAAATACCCACATATTTTTAAAGTATTGAAGTATGTTTTATTCACTAAATTTGCTGTTAATGAATTTAAATACATTTGAAATCTAGTTATTAGCTCCCTAAGGAAAAAAAAAATTCTTAATGTTTCTTTCTCTTAAAATATCACTCTGGTCTCTCAGTGCGGATGAAACAGGACATTTCCTCTGTGCCCGAGTAGTTTTTCTATGACTATCTCGTCTGGAAATTGCAGTTCCAACTCTTTAGGCATCAAGCATTGGGCTCATTTTGCTTTAGGATTGTTTGCACAGCTTCAGTCAAATTTAGTATTACCTCGTGCATGCATGCTCATCTGAGGGCCAAATCTGGGCTATTAGGTCTGAAGGCCCAAATGGAGCTTGCTGGATTCTTTCATGCCTCCTTCATGCTCTATTTACATAGATGCTCTTTTTCAGAAGTGCTGCCATATACAGATTTCTATGTCATTTCCATTAGTAGCATCTTGAAAGGAAGAAAAAAGAAAATAAAAGCTTAATAGTAGTGTTTGCTTTACTGTGTCAGCTCTCTAACATCTGTTCAATTTTCCAGGTGTGATGGACAGGTGGTAATGAATGTTCAGTACCAGGTACCCAAAAGAAAGTTGCTCAAGTAACAAGTTTTATAGTTTGATCATTTTTCCTTGAATGTGTTGGCTTTAACTGTCTTTCTTTAAAAGGTACTTAAAAAATTCATTCTGCTAGCCCTTTTCACATTCAGGGTTTATTATTTGGAGAAATCTTCCAATAGATATTTCTAACAATAGAAAAATTGTAATGTTTGTCCACTGGTAATGTTTTCAAGAGTGAGTTCTGCAAATTTAATTCCAAGTAATGTTACTTGGGGAATAGATACATTGCCAAATGTGTTTGGGAAAAAATGTACATGCTAATAATATTAGCTAACTTTGATGAAGTGCTTACTCTGTGCTTTGCATGCATTAATTGGTTGGAAGTCCTTTCCCCGTACCCCCCCCCCCTCTCTCTCTCTCTCACACACACACACACACACACACACACACTTTACAAATGAGGAAACAAGTTAAAATGTAAAATAACTTCCTCACTTGTTTCCTACTTACAGATGCACAAAATTCATTAACTAAGAATTCCTGTCATATATTAACCTGGTTAACTTTATTTAACCTAGTTTTTACCAAACTTATTATATGATGGAACACTTTGCATGCAAGATCTTTTAAAATCCCACAGTCCACACTTTAGGTCACTCTAGACTAGGAAAACAAAAATAAGTGAGATTTACTGTCTTTATAAGTCTTAACAACAACAACAACAAAATGCCTTGTTATTCCAAACATGGAATAACATAATTTTTAAAAATCAACTTGCCGATCAGAGTAGTTAAATGACAGATCATTCTGATGAAAAATCAGCTAAACTGTTTACTTGACGATGCCTATTTTTTCAAATGATTATTTGCATCTTTTCTTTAATACAAAAAGTCATTGCTGGATTATTCCAACATAACTCATTGAAAAGTGAACAATTAAGTTAACCAACCAGTCATGATGCCTTATAACTGATTTTTCTTTCCACTAAATTGACTGAATGGAATAGTTGGTTTACCATCAAAATGTTTTAATGGTATTTCTCTTGCCAGTGCTTCTTATATTTTTGTAGGTTTACATTAGAAGGAAGTTATGTATAATTTTGTCCAAAGTAAATATAGCCCAAAGAACAGATCATTTAACCACTGGGTAAGGTTTCATGGCAAGGAGAGAAATCCTTGTGCTTGTATTTAAAAAATTAGTGAGAAAAAAATTAAGCTGTTTTTATTCTTCCCTTCTCTGAAGCAGTGTCTTCTCTTTCTTGTTCACACAACAGAAAATATATATGATAATAAAACATACATAGTTTTAAAACCCATTTTATATCAGTTAGATAAAAACAATATAGAAAGCATTGCTCGTTAATGACCACTTATAAGCACATGTACATAGTTTTATTTTGCTCTGACAGAATGTACATCTGTGGTGAGCCACAGAAATAAGAATAAATAATAGCACAAACTTTGAGAGAGAACTAAATTAGGCTTCAGCTTGATTGTCCTCAGATGTTTTTATTGCCATTTTATCCATCCTCTGCTTAGCTTTTGCTGAAGATGTTGGTGAGATGATGAAAGCTGAAGAGTAAATAGGTGCTTCGATAAATGCAAACAAATGAGTGCTTTCCTAGCAAAGAATCACTGAAAATCAGCCTTTCCTCCGAAACTAATCCCTGGACAGCTAAAACTGTGAATTTCCCCCCTCAACATGCACACAGATGGGTTGCCACTGAGGATGACAGATGAGTTGTGTTTGGCGGGATTAATGCGCATTATCATGTTAATGGATGCTTAGGTGAGGTCTGAGCAAGTGCAGGCCTGGGCAGACTTACTGGGTTTTACAGAACTCTGTGCTCATGCTCCTATTCTCTTTCTTCTTCTTACTAATAATTAACTTGTAATGTTTAACATTTCTAGCCTACAAAATGATCCACAGACTACTGCCTGCCTAAGTACTTGGAGCGTTTATAGATCCAGCATCATGAGCTCTGTCCTTTGACATGCAAAATGCAAGCAGTCCTGCCTGATTTGTCCTTCCATTGCCTTTGTGCATCAGCTCCCTCATAATCCAGAGTCTACTTTGTTGCAATCGCTTTTGAAATCTGACATATTGATCAAGAGTTTAGCCTTAGTAACTACTGCACATATATCAACTGTTGTTGAGCATGTCAGGTCACATTTGATGGCAAGATGATCCTGTACCCAACCAGAGGCATTCCTGCAGCTCACAGGAGTTGATTCTGTTCGCCTCACCTGACCAGAAAGGTATGTAGTTGCATCATCGTTAACGTAACAGAATGTCATAACGTCAGTTTAGGATCTCTGTGTGAGGTAGAGGCAATGGAGATATCACCAGAGAGATAAAAATAAAAGCTTTGCCTTGCTGGTGTGGCTCAGTGGATTGAGCATCCTCCCATGGACTAAGAGGTTCTGATTTGATTCTCAGTCGGGCCACATGCCTGGGTTGTGGGCTCGATCCCCAGTAGGGGGCGTGCGGGAGGCAGCCACCCAATGTTTCTCTCTCACATCAATGTTTCTATCTCTCTCTCCCTAAAGAATCAATAAAAGCATACTTAAAAAAATAAAAAATAAAAGCCTTGTCAGTATTCTATAATGGCTTGCAGTTTTTAATTAAGGCAAAAATCAATAAGAATTAATGTCAGACTTTTATGTTCTTTTGAAATTGTGTAGAAATGGCTGGGTGTTTTCCAATTTAGGTTAATTGAGCAAACTCCTTTCTTATGAATAATTGTATCAATATTACCAAATTAATGTAGACAAACCTTTATAGGTCTCTGCTTTAAAAAATACTATTGCAAAAAATAATTTCTGTGTCACAAAGATGTCCCTCATACCTTAAAGTTGTATTTATTTAACAGTTTGGTAGTTCCTTGAAATTCACTTAAAATCCTTTTTAAAGAGAATTTCCACATCACTCTGAAGTGAGAAGCATGTAAGGGGGAAATATGTCACGAGTTATTGATTTCATGTATTAATTAAAACTAATGGCTCACTGATAGAGTGATACCTATGAATAGATGGACCACAGGTCTCTGTTTGCTAGAGAGAATCTAGGTTTACTTCTGTTTTCAGAGCGTGGTTGTCCACAGTGCCCCCTTTTATTCCCAAAGTTTCCTATTTGTCTGATGAACCTATAAACCAAAATAGTGGATTCTGAATGAGGCTGTCCCATATTGAGAGTATGCCAGAGAGGGAGGGATAATGCCTGGCCGTGGGTCCCCACTGCCAGAAAGCATATCAGAACCACTGGGTCTGCAGGAGGGGACACTGAGGAACAGGATTTCCTTCTGAGGAGAAATTAAGGCTAGAACCCAAATATCCAAATAACTCTTTTGTGTCTTTACAGTAAATTTTAAAACTTTTCATTCCCCAAATAATGAAGAATGTTAACTACAAATGCATGATTTCTTTTTTTATCCAATCATTGATCTACAATAGCTTGTTCTACATGAAATCAAAGTATCACATTGATTCAGTACAAAATCCCTAGTTATCTGAATTGATGAAATTTTGGCTATATGTATTAGTCCCATTAACTAATCAATTAATTCTCACATCAACCTTTTAGGTCAGGTTATTTCATGGCCATTTTATACATGAGGAAACGAAGATCAGAAATGTCAAGTAAGTGAAGGGTGCACACAGCTAAGAAGTGGGAGATGTACTAAATACACAAATATTACTGATCCCAAAAGGCTCAATCTTAACATGTATGATATATTAACGTATGTAAACACAATCTATGGATAAACTTGCTTAACGTCTAAAACCTGTTGCTCATTTTCATGCTGTTCTAGAAATATGTTTGGTGTCAAAATAAGTTCACATTGACAGAAAATTACCCAACTCCTCTATGACTTCCTTTTATTTTTTCTATTTTTATTTTATTATCCCATTTTATAAGTTTCTTCATCTGTTCTAATGTATGGCTGAATTTAAATAATTGACAGAACAATCATTAAGGCCAGTGTATAGCAGCCAATCAGCACACTCCACAGACTCCTCAGCAATTTAGACACAAAGCCAGACCTACCTGTATTAGAAGAGAAAAAACAATTTAATGTATCAACATGGAAATCCTTAATGCTGTGTGATGAATAAAGTTAGATACCATGTTTTTGAGAAACAACTTTAGGTTATACATCAAAAGTAATCTTGGGTAGTAATTCCAAGGTCTGAAATTACTCTGCAAAAGGCTACATAAAAGATATGAACAGAATAAAAAACATTCCTCTTAGTTCATTAATTAAATCATGAACTAATAGTCATTATCTTTTTTACCATAGTTTATCTGAAACCTAGATATTAATAACTTTGTTATCGTAGTTAGCTAGATATTAATGAGGAAAATAGAGCAGGGGGTCAGATATTGTTGAGCATATTCAACAGGGAAACAGAGGCCTGTTTGCTTCACCAGAATGTCACAGCTTCAGAAGCCCCCACACACCCCCGTACCCCTGGCCCAGGGAACCACTAGTCCATCCCCACAGATCACTGGGGGAAGAGATAGAAAAAAGGAGGAGATAAGGACATGTGCAATAAAGTCAAAATGGCACATGGGGAGGTACCTAACAATAGAGGACTCTCAGTCTAACCTGGGAAAAAGATTGTTGGCTAGGGGTTGGACCCCAATGCAAGCCC
The DNA here is from genome assembly GCA_030848825.1 of Tadarida brasiliensis. Lineage (NCBI taxonomy): Eukaryota > Metazoa > Chordata > Mammalia > Chiroptera > Molossidae > Tadarida > Tadarida brasiliensis. The sequence continues at coordinate 56,848,685 of CM061262.1, read as the reverse complement.
TCAAAAACCTGGAAAGATAATTGGTTATTTTGAAAAACCTCCTAGTTAAAATCTCAGGAGACAAACAGCTCATTCTCTCCCTCTCTCTCTCTCTGACCTGCACTCACCCCATTCATGTGCGCTCTCCCTTCCCGGGGGCACATGATCTTCCAGGTCTAGTGGCCACCTGGGGCCTGCAGCAGACTGCGCAGGCCCAGAAGGACTATGAAGCCAAAACTCCGGGCACTGGCCTTTGCCTTGGCCTAGTTAAAGACATGGTTGGACTTCTTCCATGGCAGGAGAGAGGGAGATGAAACTTTGGAAACCCAGGGCAATGGCAGACTTTCCAAATAAATCTTGCCAAGATATCACCATCTCCCATGCATGGATCCTGGAATTCTTTTCTTACCATCCCATGGAAGAGCCTAATTTCCACCACCGACAACTTCTGTCTCACATTATTAGTTTGTTATAAGAATAAATGTGATACTGTAGTCAAAGGATCATTTTAATTCAGGGTAATACTTAAGGGCTCAAGTAGGGGCCTCACCATTTAGTGATTTTTTACAAAAATTCCACAGAAAAGAATTTTCCTGGTTTATTTGTACCTCTTTAGTACCATTCCAAATATACATAGAGTCACAACATAGTTTTAATATTCTTAGTTTTATATTCTTTATTTTTAGTAAATATTAATTCATGAGACTCGTACCTCAAAAATAGATATATAATTTTTATGATCTAAGGGCTAAATGCTTTGTGAGATAATAGCTGAATATGAGTGTAAATCTCACAGAAATTGAAAAGTAAAAGAATATCCTTCTCATTTCAATATTTGTGCTTTCAAGAAGGTTCCTCAATCTCAGATAATAGCCTCTGTGGTAGGTTTTCTAAAAGGAAATATACAAGCTGTTAGGAAAACGTTGTCTTCCAAAATATTAATTAACCCAAAATCATTCAAATTAACATAATATTTCTTGTTGAGCTGAGCTTTTCACCCTCTCACACGTAGAAGTCTAAAGAAATGAAAGAGGAGGAGGAGGAAGTCAGCAACTTTTAAAAAAAGGATCAACAAATGTTATCACTACTGCTCTCAGACTCTGAACGTGTGCTGCTTCCTATAGGTCTTCCCAGATGAGCTGCAGCAGCGGGCAGCTGAGGACAGACTGCTCTGAGGACCCTGCCTGGGAGCCCTGCTCCAGCCACAGCCACCCTTTAGGCAGACAGTGAGTCCTGTGTCCTGAAGGACCCTCCACATTAGGTGGGTTGTGGGTCTTTGAGAATAAATCTCGAGCAGCTAGGATCCTCAGTCCGCATACATAATCTTCCACTTTCATCATTCGAAACATGTCAATGCCTGTTGCCAAGGAATTAGAAGAAAAAGAAAGGCTTACTCTGCAAAACTTCTTTACAGGAAAACGTGTGAAATGAAAATTATTTGAAGTAACGCTCCAATTATGCGTTCTGAAGTCAGGCATTATTCAAAATGATACTCCTTCCACATGCCCTGTCCCTTCAGAGGGGTCTGCAGGTAGCCTTTAGGAAGAGAGCATCCCTGCAATCTGTTTACCTAATGCTGCACTGCCCACAGTGAATCTTTACCATAACAATATGGCTGGCATCGCAGGGGTTAACCCACTTTCTCCCAGCCTTTCTCAGAGCTTTGCTCTTTGGAGTGGTGGGTTTATTTTTGTGATTTGAAGAATATCTGCCTCCGCTCTGAATAGACAGAAGCTGTGACATTGGGCTCTGATCCACACACAGAGGGGGCCGGTGCCTGGGAGGATTCTATGTTAGGTGATGCCCTTGGAGAGCAGATTTGTAGCTTTAAGGAAAGTTATTTCTGCCAAATCGTTTCAAATGTGTTGTTTAGTTAAGTTCTTTTCCTTTTCCTTCTTCTTTTCAGATAGATGTAATGGTGTCATTTTATCTCCACATAGGAACTTGTGTCAACAGCTCCCTCCACGGACCATTCCCGAGAGTTGCAATGTCACAGTGTCAGAATCTTGTATGCGTGATTGTTTTTGTTTTGTTTTGTTTTGAGCTAGAGATGATTTTTTTTTTTTTTTTTACTTCTGCAAACCTCCCTTTCCCTTTGATGTCTGTTGTTTGCTGAGCTCTCTACTGGTCATAATAACTCCATACAATCCACGGTCACATGTCCTTGGGCAAGTCTGGAGCTCCACTTCCACTCCCCTTGAGCAAGTTGGGGCTCTCTTTGTTACTACTTTAGTACTCTGTTTAAAAATATTTCTCAGCTTCTATGTTCCTTAAGGGTAGAACTATTAAACTTTTATTTTCTCTAAAATTTGATTGTAATACAGCAGAATCATAGTGTGTGTGTGTGTGTGTGTGTGTGTGTGTGTGTGTGTTTCCTTTTTGTTTGTTTTTTTAAAGATTCGGGACCAGACTTGAGTATTTCCCATTAAAAACCTGTTGCTCCTATAGGCGTAAATGCTTTTAAGCCTGACCATAATTGTAAGATTGTCTGATGACAATGTATGGACAGGCCTCCTGCACTGAGCCTTTAGCAGAACAGTTTAAGATTGTTTTCATTTGTTGCCTGTTGAGAAAAGCTGCAGGGAAATGTCAAAGTAGTACTCAAGGATATGTTATACTACTTTTAAGCAAAGGATAATTTTTAATTTTTATTGTTAGTACAATTGCCCTGTGTGTTTTTCTTAATTCTGCCTTTACATCATGTAGTTTTATTTCTTTCTGCTGTACAGTGGCCCTTTGCGAATCTTTTCTTGCTTTGTGATTTGGAAGTAATAGATTGCTTATCTGGTAGGGTTCTCTCCTCGGATTTTTCTTCAACCTTGAGATCTTCCCTCATTTCCTTTGTCCCAGTACATGAATCAGAATGGGAGTGTCTCTGTGGGAGGGGAGGGAGGACAGGAGACTGAGCAGAAGAAAAATCTGCTTTCAGAAAAGATGCTTTTCTTAAGGGGTCAGACCTGAGGGGAAGTATTGAAAGTCTAGCAAACTCAAGAATCTTCCCCTTCCTCCCCCCAACTCAAACCCTTAACACATGGGAGATTCAATATTGACTGTCATGTTACCCACTGGGGAATTTTACTAATAAAATTATATCTCTACTTGACTCAGGTTAAGTTTACATGTTGCCACAATGATGTATTTTATTCTGATTTTATTATTAAACTGTCCCAGCAATTCATTTGAAATTGAGTCATCACAATTACACTAACAAAGTTTTAATGAAGATTGTGAAATTTTTATACAAAATGGATTTCTCCCATGACAGATTGTTATTAGCTTGGACTGCCCAGTGACAAGTCAGGTAGGGTAATACTAGAACACAATTCAACAGCATTTATGATTATCATGTATACTACTGTATCATTGTCCTTTTATTGTATTCATAATGTAGAAATAATATAGAAGAGGTGTATGATTTATCAAGTGATGACCAGTGGCATATTGCATCTTGTTTAAAAAGGGAGTCAGTCCTCTTGTCTTATTGGGAATATAGAGTTTAACAAGACACTTGCCATCATTTCCTTAACAGGGATAATAAACAGAACAATTCTGCATAAAAGCTCATATCAGCTTCTTTCATGCCTTTTCTTTTCAGAAGGCTGCCTAAGGGTTTAAGCAATTTACTGGGCTGACCTGCATCCTTTCTCTGCAGTCTGCGGTTCTTTTGTTTAACATTAGTATGTGGGCAAACAGCATTCTGAGCTGTGCAGAGCTTATCAGCCCGCGTTCAGTCGACCGGAACCCCATTCTATGTATCTAAACGGGGCCACATTTAATACTTCACAGTGGGAGCATCTGCAGTTTCCAAAAATGACTTGTTTATCAGATAAACTCTGTCCTTGCGCTGACAGATGTGGTGGATGGTGGATCTTCAGTATCATACTTCTCTCATATAAGGCTTGTACAAAATATGGTATGCTGAGGGACGATGAGACCCAGACCAGAGTCATGACTAGAATTATTTATGTGATCACTATCCTACTGCCTCAGAATTCACTTGCTGGGTATGGGAAAATTAAGGCAACTCTCAGTTTCCCTTTTGGAATTGAAAAAGTAATTCCCATGTTACCTAAAGTGTTAAGTAGAGGAAAGACATTTTCACTGTTAACATAACATAATGCTTTATGATTTCATGGGTAAACATTGTAAGGTGCCTTAGTGTTGTCGTCTGATAAACACCAGGAGCCTGAGGGGGCTGACTGAAATATTGATCATCGTGTACCCAATGGTAACAGAATGTTGGGAAATTAAAAGAATTGGGCTTAAAACATTTATCTGCCATTAACCCAAGATAATGCTAAATAGTCTGTTAACACAAATGATCTTTTCTTTAGAATTTTGAGTAGAATTTTATGAAGTTATTTTAAACACATTAAGGAATTATAAAACATACAACTTGGAGATTTTTTTTTTTTACTCTGGACATATAGTATTATGCAATTCTTCTGAGAGCATTACCAGTCTTTACGTATGTATTTAGACATATGCATGTATGTTTATTATACACATGTGCCAATATTTAGTTCTTTAACAAAAAAGTATTATATTTGACTATTAATAACTAAAGGCCCTGGCCGGTTTGGCTCAGCGGTTGGAGCGTCAGCCTGCGGACCAGAGAGTCCCGGGTTCGGTTCCCGCTAGGGGCACGTACCAAAAAAAAAAAAAAAAAAAAAAAAAAAAAAAAAAAAAGGAATTTCTAATTATGTATTATTTCTCCAGAGAATGAATTAATTAAAGGATTTTTTAAAAATGTGCACCCAGGATTTAATACCAAGAGATATCCAGTGTTGAGAGAATAATTTGGACCTTATCCTGGCCTCTTACAAATTCTAAGGTATCATCTAAAGTGAGGTTAAGTAACACAAGTATGGATAACCTGGTGCCTTCCCACCAGAGCTGCAGTCACAGAACAAGGATGATTTTAACTGATTAGGTTTGATCCTTAATACCATTCACATTGCTTGTGGTACTCTTATAATTTAGCACATATGTTACGTTTTTGCTCCTACCTATAATTACTCTTCATATTAAAGCATTTTCCCTCTAATTATTTCACTAGTAGTAGCCCCATTCACCTCTCAGCTCTCTGCTAATTAAATACCTTTAAACATGTCTTTGTTATTAATTGTGAAGTGTTGCCATGGCCATCTGATAAGATAATTATTTGGAAAACCAATTTTAAATTAATAACTTAAATTTCAGCATTCTTATATAGGAATAAAGGCAATGTAATAGAGCAAAACAATAAATACCATGAGATACATCTTTGAGGTCTGTGTGGTCAAATTATAGGCAAAGCATAATTTTATTTCTAACAGAAGTAAAATTAATACAATGTATAAATCAATACAATTCTAGGAAATATAATGATGTGTTTTTTTTCTCATTTCCTTCACATTTGCCTATAGGATTTAATGCCCTTTTTAAGTATAGTTAAATACGTCCATGCACTGTCTTTTTACAGCAGGCTTATCAAAGAAGCAGCCATTAAGAAATATATTCAATATCAGACTAGAAGACATTTGTGTGCCTTACCCTACTCTCACTAATGTGTGCTAGCCAACTGTTCATGCAGAAATTGTAACTGTTAATGAGGGTTAAAAGGAAATTTTAAATTAGGTGTCATCTTTTGAGTAAGGTACCTCAACTGTTGTATTCTGTCTAATATTTATTTTCCATCTTTCCTCTTGCTCTTCACACAACCCACCACTAACAAAATAATTATTATTACCATATTTTTCAAACAAAACACACACACACCCTTTCCTGGCCCTGCGCATTTTCTGGGTCTAACATTTCTGATTGCACACTGTTTTTCCTAACACTAAACCCCATGTGTCATATGTCTTGCATGGCTGCAGACTTTGGCCTTTTCACCTGCTGTTTTGGTTGGCTTTAGATGCAAAGAGAAGAATATGAGAAAGAGAAAGGGGGAGGGAGGGAAGTTTGGAAGACTGAAGCTAAAAAAAAAATGGCAAATGTTTTTAGCGCCTTCATCTAGACATGTGTCCCCTCACTCTGTGACATGGCTGCTCCAGTGTTGCCATGGTGAGGATTTCTAATCATCCCTACACATGACAGGCTCCTATTTGTCTGCACTCCCTTGGGTGTAAATTTCTAGGCTTAAAAAAAAATCCATGTGAGCGTATCATCCGCCGTGCAGATGTTTCACTGCTTTAGAATACCAGGCAGCTGCTTGTGCCACCGTAGACAGCTAATTGGAGACTGCATCGTAGGAACAGAGGCGTAATTATGGCATAAATACACATCCTCTGGTGCATCATTGTATCTCTATTAACAGAAAATTTTAAACAGTGCTCAGAGTGTAATTAGTGTAGTTGATAAAGTTGTAAAACATGTAAATAAGGGAAATAGCAGGTACGTGGCCAATCCACTACCCAGCACTAGGGGATGCAGATTATTGCCTATTTAGAAATAATTAGCAAAGCTGCATTAGCAGAGCCTGTGTCCAACAGAAGCAAGGCAAACATTTATTCTGGTAACAGCTCTTTCTGTGCTAGCCATGAAAATCTACTAATATTGGTAATTTAGCCCTCATTACCAGAGGATAAAGCATGAAAAGAGCTCAGACATGAAATATGACAAGTAATATTAATTTTTATTCCAGAGGAAAGGATGCTTCCTTGGGTTGCATGCTGATTTCTCGGCAGGGTCTCAGCAGTGCGTGCGGAGGAGGCGGTGGGTAGCTGGTAGTTGAGAATTCAGGATACGGAGTTGACTCCCTGCTGGAGGTATACCCTGGGGTGGCTATGACAGTGGCTGATGAGGCATGCCACTGTTAGTGCCCAGCCAAACCTCAGGTCACAGTTCAAAACAAGCACTCAGCCATTAAACTTCAGTCCTTATGGGCCTGTGAGGGTTACGTCCTCGTTCCTGCTCTTTTCCACCCTCCCAGCCCTTTTTCTCTTTCCTCTCCGATGTTTCTTTTTTTCTCCCCTGGAATGATTTTGCAGAGCTGTACAGGCAATCAGATTGATTTTTGTGCTTGCACCGCCCTTTGCAACGTGCTTCTGATAATGAGCTGCTGTTGTTGAAGTGGAGAGCATGGGAGGGGTGGTTCAGCTGCGCCTTAACTACGTCGGGAGCCCTGGATGAGAAATGATCCTTTGGCTCATATACATCGAAGATTGTGTCACTGAGGACTATCACCCTGTAACCAGGAATCAGGAATGGCAAAAATTTGGAGCTTGTTTTACAAACACACTTCCTAATGAAGAAAAATGCAAAAGCATGGCTAGTTGCGGGATCCTCCATTCATTTTCCCGACAGTGGGATAAAACAGGCAGAATGTTTGGGGAAGAGCCACCTTTTTTTGCATTAATCTCTTGCTGTTAGCTTGTTCTTTGTTTTATTCCTGAAGCAGGGGGTGGAAAAAAAGGGCAGAAATTAAAAGGCAGGCCTAGGAAATGAACCACGTTGTGTGGCATATGTGTTCTTTGCCATTCTCTCCTCATTTCTGTTAGGCACAGGTATTGCTTCTTTTCACGTGCTTCTGGGCACACACAGGAAGAGTCGATTTCCTGAATTTTAGGTTGAACTTCTAGGAAAAAGTTATTAGCCTATAGCAAATTAAATTTTCCCTCTCTTTGAGTTACATGATATGTCCAGGATGCCACATAAAATACTGCAGCTTAAAAAAAAAAAAAAAAAGAGGTAGAATATTTTGGAATTTTAAAAAATGAAATGGCACATTCATAAAAACATTGAATACAGAAATGGTCCCACCTTCTTTTTCAAATTGAAAACTAAGAATCTGAAGTATAGCTTCAGATGTGATAGACACTGAAAGTTGTCTCTTATCCAGGGCACACTGAAAATAAGTGTTGTGGGTGTTGTTACTGTGAACAACACCTTTCTATTCTTCCTTTCTATTTTATAGCTTCTTACAGGATAAAAAGGGCATCGTGGCAGCCAAGAAGTACCTTGACTGTTGTAGAACATGTAAAGAGTGCCTACGACCAGATGGACCAATGCATTTCAACCACACAAGCCATGGGAATACTGATCAATATCTGTAGGGCATGGTCACACACAAAGTGCAAAAGTGCACACTTAAGTACATACGTACGGTGTCTATCAATACCCACAAACACAGTGTGATTCTACACGATTCTGAATGGTGAGGAGGCATTGCATTCCCTTTGGCTCTTACACTTCTGAAGCAAAAGCAACAACCTTGACCAGCCATTAATGTACTTTTTCTTAAATTTAGCATATTTCCCTAGCCCAATGAGTTGAAAATTAGTACTGGAATTGGAGTCAGATGCCCTGAATTAAAGTTCTGGTTAAACGTTACCTTGAGCAGGGTAACTTCCTTGGCCTCAGTTTCTTCAACTGTGAAATTGAAACTATCTTCTTTCCCTACTTCACAGGGTTATTATAAGAATCAAATGACAAAGGACCTATAGAAGTGCTCTGAAGACTCTAAATATGACACAAGTTACTACTTATATGATTTATCCCATTAGTATTTACATGATTCACTCACTAGGCAAAGATATTACTATATCACATACCCCCAATCACACTTGGACATTTGCCTGAGTTTTAAAACAAAGCACAAATAAACTCAGATAATGTTATAAAATTAATCTCAAACTGTGTCTGTACAATGTCAAAACTGCTGATTCATGAATGAAATTGCAGTCAACTAACCAGATGTTTCTTCCACGGGATGCCAAATTGCCACTTTAACTGATTTTTTATCCAAGAAACTTACTATGTGTATGGGGATTGGATAAACACTGCATTAGTCATTTTTATTTCAAGTCCATGTAAATAATCTTGTGTAGATTCCCATATACCTTGTTAAGTGGACAGCTCCTCACTTTTTTGAGACAAATTTTTCACGTTCTGCAAAGTGAACAGCACTCTGAGAGAATGCCTAGAGGAAAGTTGTGCCCAAGTTGCAGAGTTTTCCCAAGGGACCAGCCAGGGGCGCCTGCTGCCTAATAGCCCTTGTTAAGAGAAATCCCGGGTAGAACAAAGCTCTGATTTGCATCATCACAGTTGTTTTAACCCCTAGTCTCCTAATTTCCTCTGTCGGCTTCTGTTTGACAAACAGTTTCCATTTGAAGACAGTATGCTGCTCCTCTCCTCTCCAGCAGGATGCCCACTGCCTTTACTGACTTGGCACTGGCACAGAAACCTATGCCAAGATCTATGCAAGGGCAGGAGGGACTGAAAGGGAACATGAAGCAAAATGATCCCTTAATTCAAGTGAATTATTGTTACCTTTCTTCACATAGTCCTTTTCTCCTCCCTTATTGTTCTTCTTTCAAAAGAGAGGTAATAGGTTCCAAATCAGACCACAAAGAGGATTTTCAGAATCAAGTTAAATTGGAGCACAAGGATTGGGGCTGATGGGAATATGGATTTGCAAGGTGCCAAAGTCTGATCTAATTTACATTCGTTTCCTGATTTCCAGCCCTTTGGCATCTATTGAAATAGGGTTTCATTGTAGAGTTCTCTATAAAGTATATTCTATATATGTTGTTTTAAATTTAATTTGGAACATATAATTTTATGTATTTTCTTCCATGCAAAAAAAAAAAAAAAAAAAAAACAACATATGAATGCATGAATGGTGAAGTCTATATGTCAAGTATTTAGACTAGTTTTATAATTTCTCTGGTGCTTCTCTAAGCAGCTTTCTCCAAAGGGCCTGTAACTCATAATCACAGGGGCTGTTTGTGAATATATTTCTCCGGGTCAGAAATTTTGCCATCCCTGACAGGCACCCTGGACAGCTTTTCAGAAATCTCTTGGTTATTACTCATCCATTAAAGGAAAAAATGATATTTTGCATCAGTAGTTGTTTCTCTTTCTTTTTCCTTTTAAATTACAGAAATAAAGTGCCCATTGTAAATCGTTCATGCTGGCGGACAATCTTGCATGCAGATCAGGCCAGCAGCCCATTGGATGGACATGGTAGGTGGGGGGAGGCCTCTGTGAGTGAGCAGACACTAGAGGGGTCCTGAAATGGTTTTAGTCAGGTCAGAAGTAGCTCATTAGTGGGCAGAACTGCTTCTGCTCATCCTTCAGGAGCAAAAAGGCTAATCCATTTGCTCCAGGAGTTTCTTACAAGTTGTTTTATTGTTCATAATAATAAAAACATACATTTCTTCTTATTCTACTTTTCATTTTCTGTAATCTAGTTCATGGGTAAGCAGATCTTGAAAAAACAATAGTTTATATAATGAACTACTAAGTAATAGTTGGTGGCCTGACTGAGATTTTTTTTAAATCCCCATGAATTTAGGGGAGAGGGAGAGAGAGAGAGGACTGTATTTAATCTCAGTGTTCTTAATATTAGGGGGAATTTAAAGTTTCTTGTTTGTACTTTAACTTTAGCATTAATATCAGTGGTCCCTCCCTCACCCTACTTCAGAATGCCCATGCTTGGGAAAATGTAGAAACAGAGAAACTTGCAGTAGAATGGCAGGTTTCTTCCCAAAAAACTAACCAAACAGCAGTAGGTGATCTATTGGCAGGCGAGCAAAAGAGGATTCTAGGTTCACACTGATTTTTGAGAACAAAAGTATTTCTAACACATTTCTTATTAAAGAATAATCAGGTGTGTCCTAGAATCCCAAACATTGCTGCATCTATTAAGGGCAAGGTAAGACATTTAAAAGTCTTCAATTCCCTATGTATAAATGGAGAAATATGTAAATCTGACAGAAAGATGAATAATAGAAGACAGATATCAGTATATATCATGTGAAAAGCCATATGTTCTCATCATTTTATGTTTGCTTTGCTTTCATTTTTATTTTCTCTGAATTAGTTCACTAAGCTGGCTTTTTTTTTTTTTTTTTGCTAATAGTTAAAAAAGCTGGTCTGATAAAGAGAAACTGAGCATTCTTCAAGATTCCCAAAGTTCCAGTTTGTTATCAAACCTCCTGAGATACATACAGGGCTTTAATTGCTCTGGGCACATTCTTGTTGGTGAAGATATTATCTAAATTATTCAATACCAAGGAAAGTATTATTAGCTACAGAGTTAGTACTTGATGACTGCATAGGCAAAGCTTAGATCAAAATTTGTGCTGTCAGAGATTTATTGAGCATTTGTTTTGTGTCAGGCACTATTCAAAACCTACATTGATGAAATAAGCTGCTCAGATAGCCAGAACTCACAGTAGCATGGCTATTCCAGACATTTTAGGTATCCAGGTGAAAACAGTTTGGTGTCTAAAGTTTCATGCCTCCCAGGTTGTCTTAAATGAGCCTAGACAAGGCCAATAGCATATTCCATGTTCTTCTCTGCTTGTTGCTATTAGGATAGGTCCTGGAGCTACTGTCCTCTTGGCAAAATCATTGTGTTCTTCTCAACACTGTTCATGAACCAATTTCTTTTTAGTTTGTTAAATGACTTCATGAAGCTAGAAAACTTGGAAAGTCTTTGTGAGCTTTAAGCGATAAAATAGGCAATTGTAGGTTATTGTTGAAAAATCCAGTTATTCCATCGTTTCCTTTAGTAATTCCTTCCTGGAAATGTTATCATTTATATTTTTCCATTTCTACTTCAACTTAATGGGGAGATGGAAATGTGTCTGAAGTTTCAGACTTGAGAATTGAAAGAAATTAAGATTATAGTTTTTCTATAAATGTAGAATGCAATATTTTAATGCATGGCAAGTAACCAGCTTGGTTCAAAGTAGAAAATAAAGAGTAAAAGATATGGATGACTAGGGATTGTAGATAATCATTTTGACACTAAAAGAAATAAGAGAAAGGAAAGACACATGAGAAGTGCATAGAGCCTGGGCTGGTATGGCTCAGTTGGTTGGAGTGTCTTCCCATGTACTTGAAGGTCGCAGGTTTGATTCCCAGTCAAGGCACATACCTAGGTTGTGGGTTTGATTGATGGTCAGGATGCAGTCAGGGCATGTATGGAAGGCAACTGATGGATGTATCTCTCACATCGATGTTTCTCTCTTTTTCTCTCTCCCTTCCTCCCTCTCTAAAATCAATCTAAAATCAATTTAAAAAGAAAAAAAGAAGTGGGTAGGTTAACCTTGATCTTGATTTATGAGTGCTTATTTAGCATCTTCTTTAAAAGAAAGGGGTGGGGGGACTTTATTCTTACATAGATTTAACTTGATTGTTTTAGAAAATTTATTTCTTCAAACTCTAAATTCTTATTTTCTGTTTATAAGCTTTTCAAATACTTGTCCTTTTCTTCTGTTGTTAATCCTCACAGGAGGATATTTTTCCATTGACTTTTAGATGGAGTGAAAGGGAGGGAGAGAGAGAGAAAGAAACACTGATATGATGTGAGAGACACATTGATTGGTTACCTCCCACATGACCCCAACTGGGACCAGGGATCGAACCTGCAACCCAGGTACGTGTCCTTGACCAGGAATCGAACCTGTGAGCCTTTGGTCTGTGAGCCAGTGCTCTAACCGCTGAGCCAAACAGGCCAGGGCTGTCCTTTTCTTGTAATAAAGAGGCACTCGCTAGATTTAGTCAAATTACATATTCAAGTACCACAAGTGCCTCTAACATAAATGATCTGCCTTCTTTTTGGTAAATTTCTTAAGAGATTTATAAAATATTTTCAGGTTTTTATGTTGTAACTTTTTCTGCCCTCTGTCCTCTAAAACAAGGGCACGTAAAGACAGGTACTCTTACCCTACAATAACTTAATGTAATCCATAAAAATATGATTAGTTCAACAAATTATCAGAGAACTGCTAAAGTACATGGCCTTGCCCACTTACCCCTTCACCCCCACCTTGCTCCATTAAATGCTCCGTTTCTGAGTGCCCATCATCAGTACCTAGACTAAGGTGGCTGTGTGCATGTATAGAAGTTCTCTCCATTAGGCTGCCATGCTTTAAAGAGCCACACACTCGTCTGCCTTCCTCCTGTCCTTGTAAGGCCATTAGGCTGTCAAGTTGTTGCTGGTGTCTCTAGTCTTGTATTTGGTTTTCTTACTCTGAAGCCTTTGGCTCAAATGTGGCCAAACAATCTTCAGTTTCACCAGTAGGTGGGGGAACTTCTTTCTTTTTGCTTGTCACCATTTTTTTCTTAGGGGGAAGGATAGCCTTCTTTCCTGTGGTGTGTCCCACAATACCATGGATGTGCTCTGGGCTTCCTAGAGTGTAACGGTGAGAAAATCAGGAGAAAGGTATTTGAGGAAATAAGAAGCTCAGTTTTAGATTTGTTGACTAAAAAAAAGAATGCAAATCAAGGAAATTTAAAGCTATCAATTTATTTTAAAATGTTCTTTACATTTAGTGATTAGGAGAAAACTGGTGGCCTTTAATAAATGTCTTCACTTGAGAAGTCAGATAAAGACAGAAGCCAAATTTTAAACAATAAGTATTAGATGATGAAAAGATTGCATAGAGTCTGCACGTTAATTCCTTTCGATTAAAGTACAAAATAGAATAAAGTAAGATTGAATCTGTTCTATTTTTAAAGATCAACAGAAAAATAAATTACTCAACTCTTTGAGCAACCTGCTGTAATTTTAAAACAATTTTTCTATCAATGAAAGTATTTTTATCTACCATGTTTCTGTTTAACCTATCTATTCTATTTGTGATACAAGAATGGGGAATATTAGTCATTATTTTTCATTTGCAAAGAAAAAAACACTTCTTATGATTTTCTTCTTGTGTTTTTCAAACACTTTCCTCTTTCTTATTTGCAAGAATTACTAGCTGGATTTAGCCAAGGAATTTAAATGTTTAAAGATTAAGAGTTCTTAGTTACAAGCAATGGAGACTGACTTGTCAGGAATAAAAGGCCACTGGAGAATGTATATTGGGTAGTTCACAGCAGTAAATAGGAGTCAAGATGACAGTGACCCATCTAGAGATTAAAATGTGGATTAGTAACTTTAAGCATCAGGACGTATTAGACTGACATACTTGGGTATTTTTTGAAGAAACTTTGGCTTCCATAGTACCTTAACAAAGCTCTTACAATAGGGAGTTCACAAAGCCAGACATGTATTCTCATGTTGAGAAGCAAAGAGAAATTAAATTATAAAATAAGGCAGATATTTACTGAAGATGCATAAGATATAGCTGAATTTTTAAAAATCATTTACCCCTAAGAAATAGTAACTTTGATCTAATTGAAAATTAAAATTGGTTTACTTACTTTGTACTGTTTTTACTAATTAATTCTATCAAAATATTAATATATATTGACTAACCTTAAGGTATGACACACAATATATCTATCCAAGAGTCATGATTTAGAACATAGAATAAAAAACCTGAGGATAAATACAGATGTATTTCACTATTAAATCATTTTCACAAAGAGTATATCACAACTATTAATAGTCTTCATCAATATTCTAATGTGTCAAGTAAAAGTTCCCATGAATGAATTATTTTTACTACCTTATCTTGTAAATTTTGTTTACCAAAATAAGCTTAGTAAGCAAAAGATAGCTCAATTCTAAAATCATTAGGTGGGTCAACCTATAGGAGAAATATACCTATTACGTTAGAAATAGTTCACTACCATGACAATGCTCAGTTCAACCTGATAAACCACACAATCCAAGTCTATTTAAAAACATGTGGTGCTATTTATTATCATGTATTATTTCTCTTGCTCAAGCTCCACTTCAAAGAACATCTATGTCACTCCAAGTATACCCATTTAACAAATGTACTGAGGCTCAAAGGTATTAACACACATTTTATGCTCTAGTCTGGGACATTGTCATCTTGACCCCTGTATACTGCTGTTAAACACAGAAGATTTACTTTGAAGCTTTCATTTAAGGAATTGAGTTATTATCCTTGCTTGACCTTTGTCCATGGAATATTTATCATGATGCCCTGTAAAACTATAATGTGTGAGAAAAGTGAGAAAAGGAAGTAATGTATTTGTGATTTATAAAGAAAGGAGGAATAGGTATCAATCAGACTTTTAAAATCCATTTATAGGTACCTCTCACATAATCCATTTATAATCTCAATATCCCTCCCTAAAATGATGTTTGTGCATTCTTAAAATAATCATTAGCAAAAGTAACTTGAAATTAATCATGATCTGTGAGTTCCAGGATCTGTTGCCAAGTATTGTTTATATTTGTTACTGGAAAGAAAAGAGGGAAGCCACATTATTTTTAAAAGTACAGAAAGAAATAGTTTTCAAGCTGTTTCCTTAATGAACTAGAAATAGTAGCCCTGTCAAATTTAATATAAAAATAGTGTTATAAGCCTATGGCATCTATTTATTACTGGAGAACAAAAGCCTTCATCTATTTCCTTTAGAGAATGACATTTTTGTAATTCGCTGCCCATTTCATTTGTTCCAAAGCCTTCGTGGGGTGACAAATATCCCACAGAAATGGCTACTGATACTTGATAGGATAATGTGCAGCCCTCAGGACAAGGGCAAAGGCAGCAAACTTATCATCCTTTCGTTTAGCTTGGCATGGGTCAGTAACAGCGCCAGAGGTGACAGAGGATGTTAAAGTGTGGGAAGCAAGAGCCGAAAGCTGTAGGAGGGGAGTTTTTATAGTTTATCCTTTCTTTTGCCAAGAAGCTATGGAGACAGCTTGAATCACATTGTTGATTTGGTTCACTGCACGCCACACTAACTGTTTCTGGAAAAGAAGAGCAAGGGGGAGAAATACCCAACACTTATGGGTCATTCTCACCAACAGCATGTGGCATTTCAAATGTCCTATAGGAGGAGGAAATGCATATTTAATATTTTAGCTTCAAGTTCATATTTCAAGAATGCATTATCCTGCTGGAAGGTCTGTGGTGAGTAATCAGTAGGACATCACCATTATATCAACCTGATAATTTTGCAGAGAAAAAGGCATTAGCAATGTTGTCTTTCAGTTGGGAATTTTCATAATATTGTTTTCTGTGTTAAGAGTAGATAAAACAAAACAAAAACCTATCAGTATGACTCTTCTTAAAAATGTTAACTTAGAAATGGTTCAAAAATGTGGTTCTTTAAATTTATCATTAACAATCATTCATTAAGGACAATTGACTTGCAGGAAATCTGAATATACATATTTTATTCCCAAGAAAATTAAATCAGTAGAGAACTCTCCCTTAGAATATTGTAAAAGAATGATATGCACCAGCTGGTATATTGCTCCTGATTCTATGAAAAGATCATGTTAGCAAATTCTTCTAAACACTTCCCTGTTTAAAAAAAAATTATTCATTAGTCAGGTATCTCGAGTCACGGCTGTCATTGCACGCGGTGACACTGGCAGAAATGGGACGGTTGTGCTGTGACGTCTCTAATGGCACATCTGGTAAAATGATTTCTGTTTTGCCATATTAAGAAATCACTTTTTATGTTACATGTGATTTGAATTAATTTGTGTTAAAAATTAAATTATACAATGCAAACATTCCTATAGGACAGCTAGGATAAAGATCTAAAAATGGTGACCTTGTTTCACAAGCAAGATGCCACCTCCACCTGAGCAATTAGTAGCTTTGATGGGCATTTTGAACCCTAGTGTCCTCCATAAGAACTGTCAGAGCCTCTTTGAAACATTTATTTTCTTCTTTAAGAAAAAAAAGGTCCACTTCTAAATCTTTTCTTTTTTTAAAAAAATTTTTTCCCTTTATTAATTTTAGAGAGAGAGAAAGTGAGAGGGAGAGAGAGATAGAAACATCGATAAGAGAGAACATCAATTGGCTACCTCCTGCATGCCCCCTACTGGGGATCGGGCCCACAACTTGGGCATGTGCCCTGACTGGGAATCGAACTGGCGACCTCTTGGTGCATGGGTCAACGCTCAACCACTGAGCCACACCGGCTGGACCTGAATCTTTTCTTGATGATATAGATAACAAAATGTGTTATCAACAGAGAATATGAATATTGAAACTTAAATATACTAAAGGTATTTTTAATTGAGTAAAATCCTTTGCAGTTTGATATACATATGAGGACTGCTGTAAGGTGAGGGTATTTTCTAGCAGACTCCTTTTATTCCAGGCATATCTGGAAAATTACATAATGCTGAATTGCAGGAAGATGAAGACAAACTGATGCCTACTTTGAAATAAGTATGTTAAATAGTTCACATACTTTATCTCTGAAAACCTGGTTGTGTGCTCCTAATAGCACCATTGCTAGCTAAAATTTATATAGCACTTTTTCTATTGAGTTGGAAATTGTTCCCTTTTCAGAGAGAGGTTCATGTTTATTTCCAATGCAGAAGAACTTGTTTTAGTTTTGAAGGTAAATTGAACAAGTGATTGCTTTCATATATCATGTAATTCCTTACATGTTGATGGCTGTAACTTTTCTACTTAACACATTTTATTCCTTACCATGCCTGTCACTGGTTTAAGCAATCTGCGGGTAATTGATTTCTTCTGTAAAACAGATAACATTTGCTTAAAGCTCTTCTGATAGCTTTACAGCCTCTGCATTAGGAGAAGCACTTCTGTCACCACTGGCATTCTTCTAAAATATAATTATTATATATCCATCAAAGACTAAAAGAAAAAGGACTAGGAAAGGCAGTGCAAATACTTCCTGAATTCAACGTCACGGCAGTTGTAATACTGCTAGTGCTCATAAACCACTGCTCACCTTGTTTCCCTGCCTGAGCCATTGACCCGCCCTCCCTAGAACTTCATTGTTTATTCAAACAAACAAATCTCAGTCTCTTTCAAAAGCGACATTATGCTCAATCCATTAGACTTCCTAATAAAAAATAAAAGTATCTTTAATTTGAACAGTGACTCTTTCTCAACTCTGATTCGTATTTTTATTTATAACCTCAGAAAAGTAAATATGTAGTAAGCCCCCTAAGTAAACAACTTTATAATGTACATACTTTGAATACAAATACATTTAAGGGATCAGAATTTACTCTCTCTCTCCTACTTTGTTGTTTTGCTTTCTCAAGACCCAAACCAGTTGCCACTTTAGGGTCTCTTATCTTGATATGGAAGTGGGGTCAGTTGTGCCCCTTTGTCATGGGTGGTCTACAACTCAGGAAAGCTGCCCTGTTTTGTGTGTATGTGTGTGTGTATGTGTATATATGAGAGAAGACTATCAAGAGAAAGAGAATTATAGCTATATAATGTTCCAAGAAAAATCACTTGTTGTTCTATGGATCTAATAGATATGACTTGATATTTTCTATTCTTTTTTTATTTTTCCCCATTTAGAAATATTTATATACAGTACAAGACTGATTATTTTTTCAATCCCAAATGTCAGTTCACTGAAATGTACACTGAAAGCTGAATGTGTGTATGAGTGAGATAAACCAAAATGGGACAGTACAGTTTGGGGTGATGGAAGGTAGTCTGGGTGATTTGGGTGCTATATTAGTTAAGTATTTATAGCAGATATTCAGGAGAGACATATAATAGAGCAATAAATAAACAATCCATGAAACAACAAAACAAATGCTTTGTTTTTATATTCTAACTAAATTTTATTAGTCTTCTTCACTTTCAAGAGGAAGTCCTGAATATGAGTGCGAAATTAGCATTTTTTAAATCTCTTGCATTCTTTTCTTTTATTATTAGAATCATTTCTGTATAACTTATATATTAAACATTGGTCTGCTATTAGTTTGCATGCTTTCCACACTGAATTTTGTGTTTTTGGAATAGAAACTGTCTACATAGGAATATGTTAATGAATAATTCTCAGATTTGTTTTTTATTCCTATTATATCTTATTCAGTTTCTTGATTCAAAACTAACAGTGAAATTGACTTCTCCTTGGCCTGGAAAGCCATATTTTGGTTCTAGGTGCTTAAGCTTCTCAGTCTCCCTTTTGGCTCTGTCGCCTCTTTGGCTGCACACGCTTTCCTGTAACCTTAGCCACAGTCTTTCAGCTGTCCTCCATTCTGTCATCTCTCTCTCACTTCCCAGCAGTGTGCTGCCAGTCCCATAACTCTGATCACAGAGAACTCTGTGTTGTCACTTGGCCCCAAACTGATCTCTTCGGGAGCCGCACATCTTCCATAAAGTCTTTGTGCAGTGATCTGAAGAGAGCGACATGTTCCCTGTTTCCCTACTTCCACTCATCTTTCACCCAAACTTTTTATAACCCCATCATATGCCACTTCTCTTTAAATGAATGTATGATCCTGTTTTACTACCTGCTTCTTTTCAGTTACTGTCATATAACTAGCATTGATTTATCCAAGTTCATGTCATTGGTTCTGACTTGGAACTCCTGAGGACAGAATATCTACCTGAGTACTTCTTGTTGTCCAGGGACTACTGTAGCATTATATGTAAACTGATTTGCAACAACATGGTTGGACCTTGAGAATATTATGCTAAGCAAAATAAGTCCATCAGAAAAAGGTAAGAACCATATGATTTCATTTGTATATGGAATATAAAACTGAAACTCATAGACACAGACAACAGTATGGTGGTTACCAGAGGGAAGAGGGGTGGGCAGGTAGTAAGGGGTAAAGGGAACTAAAGGTATGGTGACTGAAGATGATTTCACTTCGGCTGGTGGGCACACATGATATATACAGATCATGTATCATAGAATTGTATACTTGAAGCCTATATGACCCTATTGATCAGTGTCACCCCAATAAATGTAATATAAAAGAAGAAATTGATAACCAATAAGTGTATTTTAATTATGACACTATTGTGCATTTTCTAACTGTAAGAGAATATATGCATTCAATGATATAATGTTATTCTTTCAAAAAATAAAAAAGTTAGGAAAATATTCAAGTCACAGATCATCATTTATTTGTTTTCTCATTGATTTCGGGGCTTTAAGAAGTTTACAAGTTTTATTATTTACTTTCTTGTTAAAGTACATGAGTTCATGTGCACAGCTATAACAGTACTTTCTCTGAATTATGTTTTTTTTTCTTTTGACTCTATATGACGTTAGACATTCACATGATGGATGGGAAGAAATTAATCTTCAAAGTTTCATTTTAACAATTGAAATGTTTCATTTTAACAATTGCCATCACCAATATTTTTAGTAACTCTTCTAGAATGGTTTAAACTCTTCCTGAGGATCTGCAGCATATATTTGGACTGTAAATTATTTGAGGGAAATATATTGTAGTTTTTACACTGACTGTGTGTGTATAGAGGTCCCAGGCACAGCCCCAGGCCAAGAGATGCTTTTACAAAAATGATGTAGAAAAGTTGTTACTTCAAATTCCAAGTTCTACATCATATCAGTACGATGAACTTCTCTTTTCTGTGTTAGCAATACCTTAAATTAGGAGTTTTACTTTTTTAAAACTAAGAGAGATATGTTAGAAATGAATAATACTATATTGCCGATACTTTTGAAAATCAGTGGCATTTGGACTGACTTGTGAGAAGTAACACAATGTGATGGAAGGGGGAATTCTTATTTGTGATTTATTCTTGAGAAAGTGCTTCAAGTCCAAGTGTAATATTAAATGTCTTTCTCAAGTCCCTAAGTGAGCTCTTCTAAGTGACCTGAGCTGAAGTCATTTGACCTTTGAGTATCTGAATGAAGTAATTTCTCTTCTAGCTAAAGGTAATGTTGAAACTGGTGTTAATACTCCTGTTTACTTTGAAATTTACTCATTCTGTGTAGTAGTGGTGCAGAAATCTATAGATATTTTTAATCTAAAAGGATAAAAAGGTCTATAAACTTAAAAGCAGCTCTTAAGAATACCTACCTGTTTCTCTATTACTGCTTCTTTCAAGTATATGCCCTTGGGTTCCCTGTTTGGATACTTGTGCCTCTGCAAGATATGTGTCCCCAGGTTGTGAAACGATGTCAGTTTTAGGCAATATGTTTCAGAAATGTAGTGCTGATTCCCTTGATTCCTCCCAGGTCTTCAGCACAGGTCAGGACTCAAGAGCATTGCATTAGCAGGTGTGCAAGTACAGCGGTTTAGCTGGGTGCCTTAGAACTGTCTGCTTCCCTCATTCTAGCTCTCTGCCACTGTGTCTGTGCTGTGACTCAGCCTGTGGTCACAGGGGCCACCAGGCTTAGTGCTCTATGAAGTGACAGGCTAGAGAGGAGGAATTTAACGTGGGACAGTAGAATAAGCTAGACACTGAGTGCGAGGCAGGTATCAACAGGGTCATGGTGATTTTGAAACCAAGAGGATCTTTACTGCAGAATTTGTTAGCTTATTTCATTCTGTTCCTGTCTTCTTTTTTTTGTCTTTTTCCTACTTCTGCCCTCTTAAAACTCAAGACATAGTCCTGCTTGTAACTCTGTTTAATCTTCTGTAGTACCAGTGCCTGAAACATACTAAGCAGTCAATAAACGTTTGTTGTATGAATGAAGACATGCATGTGTAAGTCTTAAGTGCTTAGACATTACCACAATTACAGATACACACGAATGTTCATGGCTACTAGAACCCAATGGGAATATTCCCAAATGCCGCATAAAATCACAACTTTATATAGAGCCTTTTGGGAAATGCAGCAATATCAGAGAAGGAAATCCAAACCTCTCATATTTTATCTGTGTTGTCGCAGTACTAAAACATTGAATAAAGAACAGTTGACATTGTTTAGAACAAACATGAATCACTCCCAGACTGGTCAAAATGTTCCAGTGAGCTAGTGTATGGAGTTTTTCCCCCAGGAAGAGGCAGGACTTAGAAGGAAATAAGAATCAGTAGGGAATGATAGACCCTGAAGAATTAAAAATATGTTTTTAAAGTCACTCTTAGGGGGGATTCTGAACCATTTTATGAAGGGATCCTAAGGGCAGGGAACTGGGGATCCACGTAGGACCATGAGATGGAGAGCAGAAGAGCATTTGCCCTCGCCTGGAAACCAGCGCTCCTTGTGATCTTCCCAGGGCTTTTCCAAGTTGCCCTGTTATTTAAGACTTTTAGGGTACTGTATTCCAAGAAAGTTTTTATTACCTTTAAATGGCAGCAACAGTTATAGGAGTAAGTAGGTCCACTATTTTGCATGGGAACCAAGCAAGATCTTTGAACAACAGAAAATGTACAGGCCAGTACCAGAGTGCAGAAAATTCACATATTAAGCAAGTTTGAGATTTTTTTTTTATTTTCTGGGAGAAAAAAAGCAAACACGTTTATGCACAAAACCTTAAAGTCCCCTACATTTTCATAGCAGCATTCATAAGGAACACGACTGCTGAACCTTGAATATTAGACGAGGGTTCCAAATAAGCTCAACCAAGTAATAGTCTAAATGTGATTTTGCTTCTTATAAAAGGAAACTTTTTCCTAGTGATGTGACTGGAGAAAAACAAATGAGCAGTAGTGCCCTTACATTTGTGTTCACGTTTATAAGCTATTAGGGAACTTCATGGCACTAAATAAGACTGAAGACAGATTACTTAATGAGTTCAGTCAGGTATTGACAAGCCACTAAAACCCCAAGTCATTACATATTACTGTTTATTATTCTCCCATCCAAATATAAAAGTTTTCTATGTTTTATGTTCCTGACAGGAACCTGAAAATTACAGGTTTAAAATGACATTCTAAGGTAAATTTTCTAGAAGGCAATGAAGTTTGAAAATGTTTCCTCTTGGAAAAAATGATTCATGTTTTAAGTCAACTTGGGAGGCAACTGGCTATGGCCATGAGAGAGGTTATGATATTTATCTCACAGGAATCAAAATTCTGTAACACATAAAATTAACAAGTGTTCAAGAAAGGCAGTCTTGCTTTGTGTATAGACTCCTGGCAAAGTCTCAGGAGAGACAGAAAAACATTGTCAAAGATAATGTGAAGATGCATGGGAAGTTCTCAGGGAAAATTATGCAAACATATCCACATTCCTGGAAGACTATCATATCAACATTATCTCTAAAAAATCTCTCTCATGATGGAGAAATTGATGTTGTTCACCACTGAACAGATCATCTGTCCTGCCCCTATTATCCTGTTATGAGAGAGAAAAAGAGAGTGCAAGAGATGAGGACTAGAAAGAGGTGGGACAGTCCTGAACTCAATCTGAACCTTAGTATGAAGCCCAGTCAAATCTAGCCTAAATCATGACTTCCAGCCAGCCTGCAGACTGGTGAGCATGAAAAAGTGGACACTGAGGAGTTTAAGAGTTGAGGAGCAGTTTGTTATACAGCAGTACTATAGAGAGAGCTGACAGATGCACATATTAATGATAATCTATAGAGGGAGTGGTCAAGTACAGTTCATCCACATAGACATATTGAAAGGTATTGACTTTGCTGATTTCACCACTGTATAAAAAGGACATATCCTGACTAAGTCACAAAAATTCTAAAACAATTCTGTACCTATATATAAAATATTAGCCTTTAAGTCATAATTAGGGCTTATTGAAATCTGGTTCCAAGAATAATATATAGAGAAATAAATAACTAAATAATTTTGAGTGTAGTAATTTGGTTTTTGTGGAAGTGCTATGTACAGCCTCGATGTTTTCTAAAATCCTATGGATTTTTAAGATTAAAATGTTTTATCTGAAATGTCTCCTGAGCAGTCTAATCCACATAACTTTTTTTTTTATTTTACAATATTCTCTCTATATAGAAATTGTTAAACCTTCAGCAAGGACTCCATTCCTTAAAAATTCTTCTTTTTGAAAACTGTTGAAAGAAGTGATAACTCCAGAAGTTGAACACTCTATACTAATGCTGATATGTGGTATTTGGAAAGAGGGTATAGGTCTACAAATATATGCAAACATTGTGGAGAAAAATTTACAACTCATATTGTAAATACTCAAGGAACTATGTTCTTATATTTGTAATAGATTAAAACAGCTTTCCACACTATACATAAGTGAAGTTGGTCAAATATTTAGGCAAATATCTTGGTTAGAATCCTTAAGTGTTGCACTCATGGGGTTAATATTCTTTCATCTGCCACTTAGATGATCTGGAATCTGGGTTGTTTTCAGGGAATACTACCTACAACTTCTTGTGCAATCCTTATAAAAATTTTGTTTGACAGTAATATTAGTCATGGATAATTGAATAAAGGCTATATAGTCTGTCCAGTCCTCTACATTAAGTGTATCCTTGCATCAAGCTAGAACATAAGAAATCCGTTAACCATGAAAATCCTATTTTCGTTCTTTATACAACTACTTTTATTGGCTTGCCTTGTGTTTATATTTAACTTAGTGGGCAAGAAGAGCCATTTGTTGGATTCTAGAGCAGGGAGTGACTGACAAATAATATCAATATGTTGTGAAGATGTGTCTGTAATCCTCCCTCCTACTTTCATGTAATTAATAGCCCTAGTAAGTAAACAGTTTAAGCCAAGTAAGTCATAGTTTTGAAAAATTACTGCAAACTTTTACTTCTGGTCAAGATGGAGTCATGGGGAATTGAATTACCCTCCTGTCCTCAACATTCAAAAACTCAAAAACACATGTGAAACAATGGTTATAAGACACTGGAAAGCAGTCAGTGAAGGACACTATTCTTGAGAGATAGGAAACAAAGTGAGCCCAGTGACTGCTCCAGCTAACTGCCTTAGGAGAGTTCCCAGGTGATGGCGCAGAGAAAGGAAACATAGACAGAGTCTGCCAGCTCCCCAGTAGAAGGAGATGGAGTTGGAAGTCCAGGCGAGTTCACAGAACAGAGTACAGGAATGGAGAGAGATACAGATAGAGAGAACCCCAGAAATTTGCAGAAGGCTCCCCTCAAGTAGTCAGTAGAGTGCTGATTAGTGCATGCATGTGAGGAAAATACCCTGTCCCTCAAATATAAGCACTCAAAAGAATTAGAGGAAATGATGCCCAGCACTCACAAGCAACTGCAATATTGCTGTCCCTGCCAGCTAGATAAGAAAAACTCATAACTGGGCAGAGTATTCAGAAGAGTTTTGTCTCACTAGTGGGGAATAATTTATCCTAGATATACACTCCCTGGGTCTGAAGTAGCAGTCTTAAATGTAAAACCAGAATGGCTCAAACTATTTCTCATAACTAACTAATAGTTAATTCTTTAGTTTTATTAAAAATTAGGTTTGCTTTATGATGTTGATGCAAAGAATTAGCCACTTTTCTGAAGTCACCACAATGCAAAAATTGTTTATCTCAGTGCAACAGACTGAATGTTTGTGTTTCCTAAAATTTGTATGTTGAAATCCTAGGAGGTAAGGCCTTTGGGAGGTAGTAAGTTCATGAGAGTCGTGCCCTCACAGATTGGATTAGTGTCTTTAAAGGAACCTTAGAGAGCTCTCTAGTTCTCTTTCTGCCTTGTGAAGATACGATGGGAAGACAGCAATCCACAACCCAGGAGAGGGTGCTCACCAGAACTGACCATACTGGCACCCTGGTCACAGACATCCAGCCTCTAGAAGTTAGAGAAATAAATTTCTGTTGTGCATAATCCACCTAGTCTATGATATTTTGTTAAAGCAGCCAGAACTAGGACACTCAGGTCTTTCCATCTTTATAAGGAGGACACTTCAGATTTACCTTAATTTGTTGACTTATCGTCAGAGGTGGACTCTTACCTGTTTGGCACTCTGCACCCAAATTAGGGGAATGATTTGTGTTTAGGCCAGTGAATCCTCCTTCCATACACTTTTAATGGATGCATTTTTAGTACTCAGTCTTCTATCTGATTCCGTGCTAGCTGGCATTTCTCAGTTTCCAATGCACTGAGATGCTAAAACGGAAGCAGCCTCCTTTATTTGGCTGTACATCCTCTTCACCTTCCCTAGGAAATACCACTCTTTGTTTCCTTCATTTTGTACTTGCTCCACATATTACAGAAATATATTATAATTTCTTAATTACTGAGGCCCCTTACATGTTTCATTATTTATGAGTTATGTCATTGTTTCCTTCTTTTATTTTAATGGAACTCAGGGAAGAAGGGAGATAAATGCATTTATTTATACTTCCACTTGTAACCAGAAGATTTGTGTGCATGCGTTGGGGGGGGGGGGGTTTGTTGAGGAGAAGGAATTATTACATTAGGACCTTTACTCTCCTGTGTAAAAATATAATGATGCTTGCTTTGGGAAGACAGAGGCAATTTTAACAACATTAAATTAATTATTCTTTGAAAAAGTATGTTGTTTTTAAAACTTTGGACTTACATAGTAGACATGTAAGCAAAACATAAAAGCAGTTACAGTATAGCTTTATAACTATAGATATTGCAGTTTTTCTTGGGAAGTGTTCAGATCAACTATAATATAAACAATGTATCTTTAGATATGAGGCACGGATATATTATGGGTCCCAAAAATTATTTCAGAAACAATCAAACCAGTACATGGAATGTTTGGGGTTTTAGGGATGTTCTGGAAGAAACACAAAACTTTCATTTCATGGGGAAATCAAGAAGGTAACGCAAAGGAAATTGATGTTATGCTAGATAGTTCTCTGCCTTAAGTATTTACATGACTCTTGAAAAAAGAAAGAAGGAAAAAATACAAGTGACCAACCTATTTTATCAACTGAAAAATCTAAAACATGTATCCATATGTTGTAATCGATGCCATAGTTTGACACCTGAAAATCATGTATAGTTTTAGATATGTAGATAGTGATATATATATATATATGTATATATATATGTATATATACACACACACACACATATATATATACACATTACCTATATATACTAATCTTGACCTAAGAAACTATATTTCTATAAATTCTAATAATTTAAATGTAAATTTAAAAAAATATTTTTGTGTCATTTGTGAAATTTGTATTAAAAATATAGCACTTAGTACTAGCTTTTGCTGCATTGACAATGGTTGATAAATTTGGTTAAGAAAGAAAAAGGGCCCTGGCCGGTTTGGCTCAGTGGTTAGAGCATCAGCCCGTGGTCCAGAGAGACCGGGGTTCGGTTCCCGCTAAGGGCACGTACCCTGGTTGCGGTTTGTCCTCGGCCCTGGCTGGGGTCGTGTGGGTGGCGGCCATTCAATGTGTCTCCCTCACATCGATGTTTCTCTCTCTCTCTTCCTCCCTCTCTCCCTCCCGCTCTATCTGAAGATAAATGCAAAAATGTCCTCGGGTGAGGAGTAAAAAAAAAAAAAAAAGAAGAAAGAAAAAGGTATGTAACATTTGTATAATAGATGAAAGTCATTCAAAGTAGTTAGAGTAATTTCTGTCATCACAACAGCTTCTACAAATGTAAAAGTATTATAATATTTATTTTTGACTTACAGCTTCCCTTGAGAAGAGCTATCTAATAAAGGAAATTAATTATGACTAAGTTCCAGAGTTTTTAGCTTATTGCTTGGAGTCTTTTACATTATACCTTAAGTGGAACTTGAAAAAGATAAGTGCAGATGTAAAGAAAGATGAATAAAAAGTTTTACTTGAAAAAGAAAAGACAATGTATCCTTTTTTTCATGTTTCTGCTCATATTGATGAAGACCTAAAATGAATGATTCCCTAACACTTTACCTTTTTTGATTGACAGAAATATATTAACATTGGAAACCTTTGATAGTGATGATTTAATTCAAAACAGATTATGCTAAACATTTTGAATTCTGAATTCTTAAAAACTCTCATTTCAGGAAACACAAGAATAACCGAAAGAGAACAACTGTATAAGTGTAAAAATATAACATTATTTTTGACAGTGATGATTCAGAGTTTATGACAATCCTGACAGACTGAAGTTTATCTTTAGCTTTTTTGCAGAAGGAGAAAATAAGGAAATGTAAATAAAGTGATAACCTGATTAAAGGACTTTCCAAAACTGTCAGTTCTCTACACTGTTATGGAAGCACCTGTGTCTAATCATTTTCCCTCTTCTTAAAGAGAGATTCGCGGAAGGGTTTTATATAGGGAAGACTTAGGAGCATTGAAAACGAAAGGTAAAGGACACAGGGGGTGATCACCTTCACTGAAACTTCCTAGAGGCATGAACTCTCAGCTTCTCAAACAGTCCATTGCCATTTTTAACCATTCAAAAGTCCTTTCTCATGATGTTAGTAGTATCTTTGATAATAACATGAAATTTTCTTGGAAACATTTCCAAGCTTCAGACGTCTGTTGTAATGAAAGTAATGAAAATGGGCAAAGATGGCAAAGAAAGTGGGAAATCTGGTAGAAAGTAGGTGGGAGGAAGCCACGTGAGACAGGTGTGGACCAATTGGACTCTTCCAGTTGTGGAAAGGAGCACTGGAGTGGGAGTGGCGAGGAAATGGCAGGGTGGGGGACTTTACCAAGTTTTGATAGGGAATGTGGATTCACTCCTCCTTCATTTTTTTTAAAGAGACTAAGAGAAGGATTGGACAATAATTTTTACTACCTTTTGGTTGCAATACCTAGTGGTCTGCACCTTGCCCAGTCTTCCTTCTTAGGTTGTGTATGTTTTATAAAGAGATGAGAATACTTATACCGCCTATCCCTTTAGTGATACCATTCAGCCAGTTTCAACAAGTGCAATGAAGTAAATATCACTACCTAGGTTTGTTTTTATAAAATGAGTTGTATAGTTACACTATACTACACTAACTTATTTGCCATGTGTCTTTTTTTTTTTTAATCATCACTTGAGGATATACCTTTCTATTATTTTTTTTTTTTTTAGAGAGAGAGGAAAGGAGAGAAAGAAAAAAACATCATGTGAGAGAGAAACATTGATCGGTTGCCTCCCATACATGCCCCAACTGGGAATCAAATCTGCAACTTAGGTATGTGCCCTGCCTGGAAATAAAACCCACAGCCCTTTGGTGCATGGGATGATGCTCCAACCAACTAAGCCATCCGGCCAGGGCTGCCATATGTCTTTAAGATAGTTATTTCACTAGTTTGTTGCACTTTCCTTGTGATGTTAAGTAAGGGCCTGCAGCTTATCCATAAGCCTCACTTAACAATTTATAAGGATGTCACTGAGGCCCTCAAAACACTGATGACAAAACAGGATTAAATGTTCAAGAATTTGCTTAGGAGAAATATTGATGTGAAAGAAAACAGGAAGGAGCTGGGTAAAGCTGGGATGGTAATAAAACCGTAATGCAAATCTGAACCTGAGTAAAGGAAAGAGGGAGGGGAAGTTTAGTAAGGCTGTCAGAGAGTGCTTTCCAACCAAAGCTGTCCATCAGAGATGACCCATGTCTTCCAGAAATGCGTCTGTCTTTGGATTCCTGCCACTCTCAGTCATTAGCAGGAATAGCCCATGGAACATGTAATCTCAGCACAAATGAGGCTATGGATTTCACAGCAAAACAGCTGGGGTCCATGGTCACTTATACTTGTGCAGTGGTGAGTCTGCCAAGCTCATACTCATGGCCCCTTGCACCATTTAGATCTACTTCTCCACATGGGGCCAGGAGCAGCTCCCCCATGGTTTCCATGGGCCTTTCTTCCTGAGTGAAAATTAAGAAGAGGGAGATTAGTGGAATGAACTGAAGTTCCCAGATCTACAGTGGATCTCTTGGCTATAACCAATACTCATTCTCTCCCTCCTTCACTCTTCAGTCTACATTGCCTTCATCCCCAGTGATTCCCTCAGCAGAACTTGGTGCCTTGCCTGGTGGTATGAACCAAACTTTTATTCTTGAAATATCTGAATCCTTGATTATCATATCCTTTACAGTCAAGGTTGCTTCATATGACTGCTCATATTTATAGTGGGGACAAGAGAGTACTAGGATCCATGTGGATCACCAGGGTTCTACATTCATTCCTGCCTTTCCTCATTGGACAAACAGCCTTACATCATTCTGTTGATCAGAATCAATTACCCCTACCAGCATGTTGCTCCTGTTTTCTCCTTGTTTACCAGGAGTCCCAAGTTTCCAAATGGTATCTATAATTTATAGCTTCACGAGACCCTTGGTGTGTCCAAAGGGACATAGAAACTAAGATTGTGAGGACAGGAAGCACACTATCCTTCAGTGAGTTATTAATGGCCACTCCTTGGTTCTTGAATCCATATACCCTTCCTATTGGGACAGAGCACCATAGAGGGGTCTCTGATTTGATAAACTTACTGTACCCTTTCAGATGTTTTCTCAGCACTGGCACTTCAGTTGCACTTTGGGAGTCTGTTCTGGCATTCTGTAAGGCTGGCTGCCTCGGAGTGCTGTAGCCCATAGTCATGGTCCTATTCCCATACTTCCTTTGTTGTGAAATGAGTTCCTAAATTAGATGATCTGTGGTGGGATCCCATGCCTGTGGATCAGGCATTCTGTTAGCCACTGGATAGCAGTGATGTCTAATGTTCTGCAGGCAGAAAAGGTAAACTCATGTTCAGAATAATTACCTCTGTAAGTCAAACCAGGATGGAAATGGAACAATGTAGTGAACTAACCAATTAAATTCTTCAGTAAATAGTGCCATATAAAGAACTCAGTGCTGGTGTCTGTTGTTGGCAAGTTGGGTATTCGGAGAGAGCAGTGATTAGATAATCTTTGGTAAGTAGGAGTCCAAAGTTGACATTTATAACCACTTTTATTTGGCTGACCATCATACCAGTCTGGAGTGGCTTTTAATGAAAGCTGGCTAATATCAACTGCATGAGTCATTTTGTCTACTCAGTTGTTCAATGCCTTTTCCATAGTGGATGTTTTCTGGAAGAGAATGGGTGATACAAAAATCTATATCCTTACCTAGTGTTACTTCTCTTTCCACACAAAATAGATGACCAAGTGTGCTGCTTATATGACTCTGCCTTTGGGAATTTTTTT
Source organism: Tadarida brasiliensis (assembly GCA_030848825.1). Lineage (NCBI taxonomy): Eukaryota > Metazoa > Chordata > Mammalia > Chiroptera > Molossidae > Tadarida > Tadarida brasiliensis. The sequence continues at coordinate 56,818,114 of CM061262.1, read as the reverse complement.
TTTCATTCCACTGTTTTTCAAGGTCATCCCTGTATCATGTGGCTGAAATTCAGCCACTGTCATTATTTTATTTGTACCCACACACTGAGGCAACACATTTACAAATCAAAGTCAGACGTTTTCCCCTCTCTTTTAGTTAGTTATAAGGAGCTGGCATACAACTGTAGGTGCAAACCAAGGGAGGGACACTGTTGTAACTTTGATGGGTGACATGTGGTCGTCTTCTTTCTCATGTCCAGAGAACTGTGTCCAGGCCTGTCTGATATTGGTACAACAGATGGGCAGTTTCAGATACCTGGCCAGCAAGTGTTCAATGGTCCGGTGTTCTGTGTTTACTGGAGCCCAGTACCACACAGAGATGTTTCTCATAGAATAATTCTGTACTCTGCCTTGCCTTATTCCAGAAATCCAGGGGCCTGCTTTGTGACTCTTCCACTGGAGCCTGCCAGAAATCCCACATTGCACATTTCCGACACTAGAGGGTCTACAGGATCCTCAAAGACCATAGAGCATTACGTGGCCTAGATGGTGGGGCTGATTGCATCACACCCTTTCTTGCTTCTCCATTTTTGTTTATTGTTTTTTAATTTTAGATGTCAAGAAGCAACTTTGCCGGATTCCCATATCTTTTGCCTATAAGAATATCATGTTCTTTTAACCATTTCAACAACTCTCTTTAGGTTAAATTTTTTACTGTCTCTCCACCTCATCTATAATTATGGTAATTGAAGCCACTTAGCTCTGTCAATTCAGTGCCATCTCCTGGTTTCTTTTACTTAGGAGAAGGACATTGTCACAGTGGCTGTTGAAGAATCCAGTTCTGTAACCGCCCCTCCTACACTCAACCCTGGCCTATAAAGAACCATCACTGAGATTCTTAGTTATTCTGGTCCCTCTAACCAGTGCACTCCTGATGGCTTTGGTGAAGGTGTATCCTCTTGAGTCTTCTGGCTTACGTAACATGTCCATTTAGCATGCTCACTTCCCTCAGCCTCATGATTCCTTCTTCTATTATCTGCCAAGGCAATATTTATATTTCTATTTTGCTGAAAGTTGGCCATCATCATGTTTTACAAACCTCTAAAAGCCACTCTAGCAGTAAGTTTGTCCCTATCGCCTGAAGTTCTTACTACAATGTTAAATTTCTTGTCTATAGAAATGCATCTAAGGCAATGAATTCTTGCTTGCCCAACCATACATTCTGATGCCCTTGATCAAACACCCTCAAAATCCAGTCCAAGGAGTCCCCCTTTCACTCTTGCCAGAATATGCCAGCTAATTCAAAATTTTTTTGAAAAAAAAAATTTCATTGCTGTTTAGAGAAAGAGGAAGGGAGAGGGAGATAGAAACATCAATGAGAGAACATCGATTGGCCTCCTTCTGCATGCCCTCCACTGGGGACGTGGCCCACAACCTGGGCATGTACCCTGACTGGGAATCAAACCAGCGACCTCCTGGTGCATGGGTTGATGCTCAACCACTGAGCCATACAGGCCAGGTTAATTCTTGCAATTTTTAAAGTGTATAACCTCTTTCCTCCTTTATTGGGCTCAGCACACTCCCGGTCAGGTTATTCTGCAATTTTTTGGCCTGGCCTCCGGAAGGGAAATTGAAGCAACTCCTGTGGTGGGGGTGGGGGTGCCTACTGCCTTGTGAGGGAAAGCTTCTGTAGCATCTTCCTGCCCAGTGGAGGTACTAGCTCCCTCGAAGGAAAGATGGACTATCTTTTGCCAGCCCACAGGGTTCAGAGATAGCCAGCAGGCTGAAGAGTCTGCATCCTCAGGGTCATCCATTCAGATCTCCTTGTCCCATTTTTCATCATCTTTGGTTTTTCCTACCAAGGCCTTCATCTTTCAACAAGCCTGCCTTGGCTGAGTGTTCAAACATGTCTGGAGCCCTGTGACTCTGACAGCTCTTTAGCCTGTCACTTAATTGTGTTTACCCTTCTACTACAGCTGATAAGGCCCCTTCGTAAGCTCAACTGACTCTGTGAGTTCACAGTTAGCCATAAACTCCTTAATAGTCCTCCATTTCTATTTATCTTTCCAAAAGGTATCCTTCTGCTCTCTTAGTCAGTGTTGTTCCTCCTATTTTTCAAATGTCTACATTATTACACCTGCTATAGCATTCTGCTCCACCAGGGCATTTTCCCGTATCATCAATGGTAAAATCTTTAGTCACTGAGCTGTCACATTGTGCCAAGGACTATACATTCCCCACTCACTAACCAGGATGATGTCCTCTTCACCTGCCCAGCAGTGGACGAGCCAGTCCCAAATTCCCATCTTATTTCTCGTTTGCTGAGATAAATTTTGGTACCACTCATATGGTTGTTCCAGGAAGAAGATACCAAGATGGGATTAAACATGCAAGTATTTTATTAGAGAAAACACCTCTTTGAGATAAAATGGTGTGGGAAGAGCTTAAGGTCAGAGGCACCTTCAGACCACAATGTGAGTGAAAGAGAGAGGGAGGGAAATGTCCTTGACAATGATGCTGTCTAAAGGGGTCTTCAAGCCAAAATAGTCTATAAGAGAAGTGCCATATCTCCCAGGAATGCACACTACTTAATATCCCTACTGTGCTTCTCCATTGGCTGGAAATAGCTCATGGGAAGTTTGGTCTCAGTACAAATGCCACACAGAGATAAGTGTTTACTGCTAAAGTCCTTTTTCATTCCCCTCCACCTTCTTCCTTGTTGGTTATAATTTATGCAATTAATAATTGTCTTCTGACAATTGTTTTCCCTTATATAATAAGCAGAAACAGCAAAGAATTCCCAGTCATAAGAACCTGGCTAAATGACTACAGTACTACGGCATCACCGGAAAGCAAGTTAGATGACACCTCTGGTTTGCAATTTCCTCATTTAGAAAGTAGTGAAGTTTTAAGATTGTGTTGGGAATGAATAAATCCAGGTTCATAACCTGATAAAATATTATATACTAATTTATTTGTTTATTGTCTCTCTTCCTATTCCCCTCCCCCACCTCCATCTGCCTTCCACTGAAATGTAAGATTCGTGAGTCCCCAGGGCATTTCTGAATCATTGCTGCTCTATTGTCAGCACCAGAAGGATGCCTCCCCATAGTAGGCACTCAACCAATATTTGCTGACTAAATTAACTTGTTTAGCTCAATATTTGAGATACAGTAGGTCTCCAATATGCAAAATTTCTTTTTTTTTTTTTCATAGTCTAAGCAGGTACATTTTCTTCCTGTATATTATATTGTTTCCTAGGTACAGCCAAGAATGAATTTCCTGATAGAAAAACATGCAGGAAAGTGGTGTAAAATGTCTCCATGATGGCCAGAGATTTCTGAGACCATTTGAACAGTGTAATGAAAATCATGCGTAGAGATAAATTACAAATATTAATTTGGGGTTTTTGTTTTAGAATTTAATCATCTTCAATTTTAGACTATGACAGATAGGATTCTTGTTGACATAGAATGTTTTATTTGAAATATATATTTTCCCTTTTTCCACCATCCAACAAATACTTATATTCTAGGCACCGTGCTAGACTTGCACACATTCAGAAGTAAAGTTGGCTCTCTAAATATTTTTGACAAGCCTTCTTAAGTAGTAAACTAAAAAAAGATAAGTCATTATTAGAATTCCATTCTTGACACAGAACTCTCCTTTATTTGATAAAAGTATATGTTATTGTGCCTGGCCTTCCGGCATGCCCAAGGCCCTGGTTTTTCAAAGGACTATGGACTTTCTTTCAGTAGATATGAGGGCACAACAGCATATCTTAGCAATAGTAAACAAGTCCCTGACAAGTGTGTGCTCTAATACAGAGTCTGAGCAGAAGGGAAAGCAGGCTAGCATTGTAGATTATGAAACCTACCAAGCAGGGACCATGCCTAATTCTGTGTCCAGTGCTTGAATTTTAAATGAAAGCAAAATTAAACAGTTTCATTTCTCACTGTTGGAGTTTCTCATCTGAAGATAAATAAGGTTTTTTTTATCAGAGGTTGAGAGAAGACTACACTGTAAGAATTCGGAACTTAATTTAAAATGTGTAAGTTTTTGTGTAATAACTATTCACTTCATGTTCTTGATTGATTCAATAAATTTAATAGCTTCCCTTAAATATATAACAAATGTTATCAGAGTTTTATTAATCTTAAAAATTAATAATAGACAAATGTGCTTTAAAATTGATAACTGTATGTATTAATTTAAACCTTGATTCCAGCGTATTTAAAAATGAATCAAGTTTTATTTATTTATTTTTAATTGTTTTTTTCTTTATTGATGTTAGAGAGAGAGAGGAAGGGAGAAAGAGATAGAAATTTCGATGAGAAAACACATTGACTGACCACCTCCTGCATGCCCCCCACTTGGGATCAGGCCTACAACCTGGGCATGTGCCCTGACGGGAATCGAACTGGCAACCTCTTGGTGCATGCATGGGTCGATGCTCAACCACTGAGCCACATAAGCCGGGCAAAAATGAATCAAGTTAAAAAAATAATTTCTTACTGAGTAGTAGCATTTATATTATTATAATGAATCTATAAGATTTTGCCATCCTTAAAACCTTTTTCTCAGAATAACCTATTTTATTCAAATATCTTTTAAAAATTATACTTAAAAAGACTTTTTATTACTGAGTAGTATTCCATTGTATGTATATGTCATAATTTGTTTATTCCTTTGCCTGTTAATAGACATTTGGGTTGTTTCCAGTCGTGGCTGCTGTAATTGTTATGTTTCTAGTTCAGCTGCCACGATCATTTGTATACATGTCTTTTTGTGAACATATGTTTTCATTTCTCTTGGATGAATACCTAGCAGGAGAACTGCTGAGTAATATGGTGTTTGTGTAACTTTACAGAAACTCCAAATTGTTTTTTAAAGTGGCTACACCATCTTATGTTCCCACTGGAAACGTGTGCGACTTCGAGTCCCCACTTCCTTACCAACACTTGATATCATAAATCTTTTTTATGTTTAGCCATTCTAGAGTGCATAAAATGGCACCCCATACTGGCATGGACAGATCTCAAAGCATGTAGCTGAGTGAGATAATCATGGACAAATGATTCCATTTATATGAAATTCCCTGAGTCAAAACAGATCTGTAGTGACAGAAAGCACATCAGTGCTTGCTTGGTGCCATGGATGGGGCTAAGGACTACCTGCAAAGCAGCATAACACAAGGGAAATTTTGAAGATTACCAAAATAGTCTGTATTTTTATTAGGATAGTCACATCAGTGTATATAGATTTGTCAGAATTCATCAAAATGTACACTTGAAATAGGTGCATTTAATTGTATGTGAATTATAAACCCATAAAAGTGATGTAATAGGAAGCATGTCAAATTTGCTTTTGATTACTAGCCAAAAGTCAGTCTTACACATATCTGCTTACTGTTAGGAATACGAAGTGTTTTACGAATGTGAAAAACGGGTACAGGCAATCAAAGAAATCAAGCACTGTGCTTTCCAGGGAAGCATGTTGATCAAAGCTGTGTGAATATCCTGCATTCCGACAGACTCCATCAACTTCTTACTCCTAGAGAGGTGGTCAGGTGGGCCAGTCTCTGATATTTCTGATTTCCCCAAATCTGAATGTTTGTTAACTGACACTTGTTATTAAATTGATACATATTTTTATTAAAAGCAATGCAGGGTAGAAGGTTATCCATTATTCCATCATCAAAAGGTAATTATTGTTTGTATTTTGGAGTATACCTTCATTTATAATACAATTTTTACATGTCTCCGATAATATGATAAGTGCTATTTCGTAAGTGCATTTTTTACTCAATATTAAATCATTAACATTTTTCCAAGTCATTAAACATTCCATAAACATCATTTTAATAACTGCATAATAGCTCATCATATGCCTCTACCATAATTAATGATTACTCTTTTAATGGCATTTAGGGTTTTTTTCTTAAACAGCAGACACATTTCCTAGTTCATTAAAAATTCTCCAAAAATTTTGTTGAATGAATGAATGAGTCATAAACAATGTTGTGAAGAACATCTTTGTGACACAATCTTTATATTTTGTGAGAAACTTTAAGATAAATTCTCAGAATTAGGTGTTTGTGAAAAACACATACAATGTTAAAGACATTTGATTCATTAGTCAGAAGCCTTTTTCTTGAGATAAAAGACAAAAATCATACTATATATAAATTTTCAAAAGTTAACTACGGCAAATTATAAAATAATTAATCATGTTTTAGAGAGTTATGTTTCATTTTTAAGTATTTCTCTTAATGATGTTTAATGATCAAAGAAAGGTAAAACTCCAACCCTTGTTCTTTATTTTTCCTTTAAAATAACCTCATGGTAGTCCCACCTCTAAGAACATCTTGGTTTTATATCATCTCTAATCCCACTACATTTATTTAAGTCCAGTTTCTAAATGCAAGACTTTTTGCCTTGATTATAGCTTCTGCTGCTATGTTTTGTTATTACTGCCTTCTTTCATCCAGTTTGGTCTTTTTGAAAATTCGTTTCCACTCTGGAATTTCTGAATAGCAGATACTAAGAAAACATGTAACTAGTCTGTGGTGGTGACACTTTTTACCCGGTTCTCTGCTCTGCAGTCACCTGCCTGACCTTATTTTCCCAGTGCAACATTAAGCATGAGGGTGCAATGTCTTTTTGTGTTGATTTCTCTTTGAATATATTTCATAAAGTCAAACTTTCTTATTGCTGAAAAGGGCAGGTCTTACCAAACACATTTCAGGTCTTGCTAATCTGGCCATAAAGGTGAGAGTGCTGGCTGGTGATCCGGAGAACTGCCTGCTGCTGAGACCTATTCCTGCGGGTTCCAACTCTGATTTCAGCCCTGCCTATGTAGGGAGGGGATAGCCTGGTGCAATGAGATGGAGCCGAAAAAAGATCCTGCTTTTGCTCCGGCTATGCGGCTCAGTTGGTTTAAGCATCACCCGGTGTACCAAAAGGTTGTGGGTTCAATTCCTGGTCAGGGCACTTACCTAGGTTGCAGTTTTGATCCCCAGAAGGGGCATGTATAGGAGGCAACCAATCCATGTTTCTCTCTCTTTCTCTCTCTTTCTCCCCCTTCCTCTCCCTAAAATCAATAAAAACATATCCTCGGGTGAGGATTATGTTTTTGCCATACTGCTGCTAGAACATTAATCTTCTAAAACTCTTAATTTCTTTACAGTATGTTCTAATTTCTCCATTTTCAATCATCCTCTTTCTTCATATTTTTAGGGCAGTTGCTTAACATAAAAATATTGTGATTTATTTTTAAAAGATTTCATTCCTGGGTTAAAGTCTTCTATAATACTAAATACAGAATTAAATTATGTCATGTACCTTACATAAGTCATACCCAGAACTTAAATCCCTAACTAGATCACCAAAATAGCCATAGCTGAGCCATCATAAGAACATACCACATGCATAGCCTGGCTGGCGTTTGCAAAGGCAAGTCAGAAAAAAGTAAATAAAACGATTGGAGCAATTCAAATGATTAATACTTCATATTAATCTTAATACTTCATGTATGTTTTAATTTAGGAAGGGATATTTACTCTTTTACTTCGAATAAAGTTCAGTAGCTTTCTATTTTACTGTAAATTTAGAGTTTTTAAACAGATTTATAAAACCTGTGAGAACAAAAAATGGCTTACTATTTCCTTCTGGGATATGTTTTAAAACTGAGGTACAATCATCAGAGAGATGCAAATTAAAACAACAATGAGGTATCACCTCACACCTGTCAGAATGGCTGCCATCAACAAATCATCAGACAACAAGTGTTGGCGAGGGTGTGGAGAAAAGGGGACTCTAGTACACTGCTAGTGGGAGTGCAGACTGGTGCAGCCACTGTGGAAAACACTATGGTGTTACCTCAAAAAATTAAAAATTGAATTGCCATTTGACCCAGTGATCCCACTCCTAGGAATATACCCTAAGAAGCCTGAAACACCAATCAGAAGGAATACATGTACCCCCATGTTCATAGCAGCACTATTTACAATAGCTAAGATCTGGAAACAGCCTAAGTGCCCATCAGTGGATGAATGGATAAAAATACCGTGGCACATATACACAATGGAGTACTATGCAGCTGTAAGAAAGAAAGATCTCACATCCTTTGAGACGACATGGAGAGACCTCGAGAGTATTATCCTAAGCAAAACAAGCCAAGCAGAGAAAGACAAATATCACGTGATCTCACTTATTTGTGCAATATAATAAACGTAACAGTATGAGGAACAGGATAGACCCAGAGATGTGGAAGTAGGGTACAGACTGACAACCCTCAGAAGAGGGGGTGGGGCGGGGAGGGAAGAGATAAACCACAGAACTTACACTCATGTATGCATAAGTGATGGACATGGACAACAAAGCTGGGGACGGGGTAGGGGGATGGGGAGGAGGGTGTCAATTGGGAAAAAAGGAGAAACATCTATAACAAAAATAAATTAATAAAAAAATTTAAAAAAAGCAAAACTGAGGTACAAAAACCTGAATGCTTTTTCGAAAAAGCTCAAATATTTTACAAGGTCATATAGCTGACATTTAACAGTGAATAAAACTATGAGATCTTGAAACCCAATTTAAAGCTTTTTAGACTAATCAATACAGTTCTTCAATTTTAAAAAGGTGTTTCTCTCCATTACAAATGAAGTGAGAGATTGTACATGTGGTTAGACAAAAAGTACAGCAAAATTCCCTTGGCCACTGCCCATTTCCTGGACTCCATCACCGTGCACTGCATGCGGGCATGCCAAGGCTACTGCTGAGGAAGGGTCAAGAGTTTTGAGAAAACTGGTGTCTCTCAGACCATTTTTGTTGACAGTATGGAGCACTGAGGTCACTGACCCAGAGGAAGGGAAATGGGCCCATAACAGTGGCAAGCTGTACCTGTAACATTGTTTGCCCTCCTTTTTATAGTCATCTCCTTTTCGACTCACATTGAATCTTCCCTGTCAACAACCTGGGGAATGCCTGTTGCTTCTGGACCCTAGAAGGACTGAAGTCTATAGAAATACCTGTGGAATTTTGAAATTTCAAGACATGATGAGTGTTTAGGTGATTTGATCATAGATTCTGACTTCTGTCAAGTGGTATAAATAAAGTATACAAAAGAATTCGAGAAAATGAAACATCTATTTTTGTTTGTTTGTTTAACATGCTTTGACTTTCATTTTTCTACCAACATTAAATGGGCACAATGTTTTATTTTTCCATTTCATTTTTATTTTTCTCCTTTTAGTGTTTTCTAATTTCTATTTCTCCATTTGCCACCCCCACAACCTCCGCTTGCTCTAGCTTGCTAATACACATGTGGGCGCCCGCACACACACACACACACACACATACACACACACACACACATTTGCCTCTGAATAAAGGAGAAGGTTTTATAAAATATTTTGAGATTATTATTTCAAAAGTATGTACATTTTAAGGGGTATAAGTTGGGTACATTTTTAAATATTCCTTGAAAAATAGCTACAAGTCTTCTTTCTACTTGCTGTCTACCACACAAAATTAAAATATTTCTGCTTTTTATTGTATTTTAAAATTCTTTTTAAAGTAGCAATTCTCTATAATGATGCCATTAGGACATTAAATAATTTTGTAAAATATCATAAAGTGTAAATTTTTCACTAGACACTCCTAATCATATTTTGTAGGAGTCTGCAGCTTACTAATTCTCTAGAGTATTTATGACAACAACTGGGAATTAATTTATGAATTATTGAGCTTAAAACCACTGCAGCATATTACATTGCTAAAGTAGTTCAAGTACAAATGAAAAAGTGTTAAGGAGAATGTTAAGAAGCAAATGATAGTTAAAAGAAATACCATGATGTACTGTGATGGAATGGTAATGTTATGAATGTCTTTGGTATATATTTGCAATTAAAAGAATCTGTTTTTGTAAATGAAATAGATACATTTAATACATATCTGTCAAATTCAGGCTTAAACAGCTAAGGAAAAATTAAAAACAATGATTCAGGTTTTTATATTTTAGGGAAATATTATATGGATCAATTTGTAAACTTACTCCTTTTTTGATAAAATGAGAAGTACCAGTTGTTTTCCATAAAATGGGCTTTACTGTTCTATTTAACATTTAGTTTGAACATATTTCTCTGTTTTACTTTTCAGGCTTAACTTTCCTACGTAATCAAGAATTTGCAGCTTGGGCAATGCCAAGAACCACTTCTGCACTGAAATCAATCATGCTTTTGGTAAGTGGGACAGAAAATATTTTATAGATATTTTTTTATTTGCAGTAAACTTAGTGTTAATGTTTTTTCTATGAATTTATTGAAGACTTTTAAGAAAATTTCTAAAAATAAAAAAATTATTTTGCCCAAATTTCTTTGTGTTTTGAGAAGAGAAGGGACTTGCTTTTTTGGATATGTTTTATCTATTGTACTAAAACCAGAAAGTCTGATAAGCTGCCATTCTTAAATAAAAAACAGGAAAGACTAAAAATGCCTGCCTTGTATTACCCTTTTGAACCTGAAACCTTAACTTTTCATCAAAGTACAGCTCAAAGCAAAATAGTTCTAATTGATCATATGAAAAAGATAAACCTCCCTTATCTTCGGCTGTTCAGGAGGCTATAACAGAATAGTATAGACTGGGCAGTTTATAAACAACAATTTATTTCTCATAGTTCTGGAGGCTGAGTAGTCCGAGATCAATGTGCCAGTAGATTTGGTGTCTGAGAACCCACCTTCTGGTTCACAGAGAATCCTCTTCTCCTGTGTCCTCACATGGCAAAAGGGGCAAGGGGTATCTCTGGGATCGCTTTTATAAGGGATTTACATTAATCTCATTATGAGAGCTTTCCCCTCATGATCAATTCACCTCCCAAATACCCAGCTTTTAAATACCAACATATTGTGGATTAGATTTCAACATATGAATTTGGGGTGGGAGGGACACACAAACATTCAGCCTATAGTATCACTCTTTCTTGCTATTTCTTTTATCACTTTATTTTATAAAGATCAGCAACTTAGAAGCCCAGGATGTCTTATTTCAAATGCTTATTTCATATTCCTTAGAGAGTAAGAACTTCCCAAATACTTAAATATTCTCTTATTATAATTGGCCCTTGACCTCTGTTTTCCCTTTGCCACCTCTGTTAATGATTATATTTTATAAAGACTGAATAATATGTAAATAAAAGTGCACTACAAATTTAATCTTTGATAATATGACCACACTATATGAAATCCCAAAGTATAGTGTTGTCGTTTATTAAATGATTTACAAAAATAAGGACAAAACAGTGAGCAACAGTATAAAAAGGATTTAGAGAGATTGCAGGGAGAAAATAGGTCCAAGAAATCAGGATATAGAAAGCAAGTGAAATAAAGCAAAAAGCAGAGAAACAGAAAAGACAATAAAATATAAAAGAATTGATATTGAGTGCTAATTATTCATTTAATAAATATTTACTGAACAGCTACTATGTTCTAGATTCTAATCTATTTCCATGATTTACTACTAATCACTTTTGTATTGACAATTTTTCCAATATTAAACATTTTTCTGAAATCAAAATAATGGCTGTTTATTGTAGAAATGTTCTAATGTAGAAAGTGTCTAAAGAGAAAAATGAAAATATAATTTAGTAACATTCTTAAGTATAATGATTGCTAGCATTTAATATATTGTCTTGTGTGTGTATATATATATATATATATGCAATTTTTGTTGAATTTCAAATCCTCTAACTATTACACTATATATTTTCCTTTTTTAAAATTTAACTTTATTTTTAATCATTTTTCATCATATTAAATATCTAAAATATAATTTTAAATGACTCCATGACATTTCCACAAACATATGTGCCAAAATTGACTTAATCCCTCTTCTACTCAAATGCATGTAGGTTACTAACACTATTTTGTTGCTTTAGATGATGTAATTAATTTTCTTATTCATAAATCTTTGGTTTGCTTCACCACATACTTCCACAAAATAAATCCCTCAAAGTGTATCAACTGATATCCAGCAAAATTATTTCAACTTATATATCTCCTGTAGTTTGAGATTATACCTAAATCTTGGTTTTTCCTTCTCACTAGGTATAATGCTAAAAACAAAAGGCATTACTAGAGAAATAGTTTCTGATATAGTGGATGAAAAGAGAATTTTGTTTTAATTTGCATTTATTTGATTGCAATAGTGGTTGAATATTTTTAATATGCAAATGAAGAATTTGTATTTCTTCTCATATCATAATAGCTCTATTGAGCTATTAGTTTTTTTCCTAATTGATGGGTAATTACTTATTATATATTAATATTACAAATACCTTTTTATATCTATAACAATTTCCCCCCAATGTTTGCTTTTAAATTTTTTATAGATACTTAATGTACTGAATTTTGATCAAGCTCAAATCCTTGGCGATTTCTATCAAAATTTCTTTGCTTGCACATATGTTTAGGGAATCTAGAGAATAGAAAACGAAACAGAAAAGTTTTCTCTAATTTTTATTTTATCTTCTAATACCATAATCATTGTGGAATAATTTTGGATTATGATATGAAGTATAACTGCTGACTAATATATCTATCCTTATGGTGACTTTTAAAACATAGAAAAATAAATCTATTAAAATAAATAGAGTATCAAGTTCAGGAAATTTCTTTTTCACATTTTGATTACAATGAAATCAATAATATTTCCTTTTAGCTATACATAGACATTTATACCTCTTGAAAAGTGAAGATACTTACTTTGGTATTCTGAAAAATCTGCAAAAATCCCTTTATACTTGGCCTCAATGAAACCTTAAGAAATTTAAAACAAAAGAATTTCTTCAGGTCTCATTCTTTGATTATTACCAAATAAATAAAGAATAATATAAACATAAACAAGAATATTATTTGATTTATTTGGAAATTTTATAGTCATTGAGTCAAGCTGGAAAAAAATAGAAATTATGATATCTCTGGAAAGCAAAAAAATCACTTTATGACAAAATTGTAAGGAGGCAGCAAAGTTCTACTCAGAGAAAAATGCACTATAAATGTCTTAATTAGTAAAAAAGAATACAAAAATATTTAGAATATTTAATGAAATTAGAAAAGTAAGCCAGTGCAAAATAATTTAGAAAGAGAACATACTAAAGTTAAATTTGAAATTAATAAAGTAGAATATAGAAAACAATAAAAGACAAAATCAAAGCTGTTTGTTTAACAGCTATAATGTAATCGGAAACATGAGATTTATTAAGTCTAAAAGTGAGTAAAAGAAAAGAAGTTAAAAAATGTGAAAGAGAAACAATTACATATATATCACAGATATAAAATTATGAGATATACAGCTCCATGGAAATATATGACAGAAAGGATGATAAATATCCCTGCAAATATAAAATTTCCAGAAAGTATTTACGACTATTGAGGAAGAGTTTGGAAAGGTAATTAAAGATCTACCTTTGAAAACTATACCACGAATTTTCATTTCTGATAACATCAGGAGCCACATATTGTGAAAAATATTTGCACTTCAAAACAAAATAAAAAAAAATCTGTTCTTTAAAGGACCTGGAGAGTATTATGCTAAGTGAAATAAACCAGAGAAAGACAAATACCATATGATCTCACTTATATGTGGAATCTAATGAACAAAATAAACTGACGAACAAAATAGAAACAGAGGCGTGGATACATGGAACAGACTGTCAGCTGTCAGATGGCAGGGGGAAGCGGGGACTGGATGAAAGAAGGTGAAGAGATTAGCCAAAGAACATATATGCATAACCAATAGACACAGACAACAGTGTGGTGATGGCCAGAGGGAAGGGGGGTGGGAGCTGGGTGGAGGTAGGCCAAGGATGGGGTAGAAATGAGGACATCTGTAATAGTGTCAACAGTAAAAATAAAGTTAAAAAATAAATAATAAATAAATAACTACAAATAAAAAAGAAGTCAACATACAGATTTGGGGTAAATATATGCAACACATATCTGTTAAAGATATCTATTTCAAAAATATATAAAAAACACTTAAAAATCAATCATAAAAAGATAATCCTATAAAATGAGTTAAAAAATTATATAAGCCATTCACAATGTGCTAATTAAATATGGAAATTTGATCATTTTTTTCCATCAGGAAAATGAAAATGAAAACTCAAGGGTACATTCCTTCACACACATTAGAGCAGCAAAGATGTTAAAGACTGACAATGCCAATTGTTAGCAAAGTTTCAGAGCAGTGGTCACTTTCTTAAATTCCTGCTCGAGTGGAAAAGTGATCTGGCAATTCCAGTCCTTTATATATACTCAAGTGAATTAAAAACATAGCTCATAAAACACTTGTGCAAAGATATACATAGCAGCTTTATTCATGATATCTAAAACCTAAAGTCAATGAAGTGCCTCATAATATGTGAATTTATAAACAAACTATAATATATTCATACAATGGATTACTACTCAGCAGTCTGAAAGTAACAAATTACTAAAACATTGAAAAACATGGATGAATCTTTAAAAAAAACTTTTATTTTTTTGGCTAGGAAGATGCTACATACAAATGCTATACACGAAAGAGTACTTTAAGATTTATTTTCTATGAAGTTCAGGAACATACAAGATTAGTTTATGGTGATACATATTAGAACAATGACTATCTCTGGGAAGGATATTGAGAGAATTTTCTAAGGAAATGGAAATGTTCTATAACTTGATTGAGGTTGTGGTTATATGGAAATATATATATATATATACACACACACACACATATATATGTATGTATGTCAACTAGGACACATGAAAAACAATGTTCATCAAATAATCATTTGTGAAAGCAAAATAATGCCTAAAGAAACTATAATAAAATATAATAGTGCAATATTTATAACTCAGTGATAAATTAATGAAGTATAGATGTGCACAAAAATGTGACTGACTTTCACAACATGATATTGACTGAAAATATCATGGTCCAGAAAAATACATGCAGTGTTATTTTGGTTAAGTAATATTTGAATCCATGCCAAATTAAACAATATATCTTACACATAAATACAATCATCATAAAACTATAAAGAAGAGCCATAAAATGATAAATCCACAACTCAAGGAAGTGGCTACCTCTGAGTTGTAAGAAAGGAGTCGTGCATGTAAAGAAATACAGGGGGCTTCAGATGTTTTGGAAATGCTTGCTTTTTCCAGCTTGGTGATGGGCCCATGGGTGTTTTTTTTGTTTTTGTTTTTTTTATGTGAGAGATATGTAATAATTTTTAAATTGGGGAGAGAAGTCACCAGAACAAGATTGCTTTTATGGTTGAATTTTATGCAAACCCAGGCAATATAATTTCATTGTGATTAAAATTTTTTCAAAATATAAACAGCAATAGAAATCTACCCAAAACCTGATAAGAAGAGTATAAACTACAGAACTATGAACCCATCTCATTTATTAGTCTTGAGTTAATATGGTAAACATGTTAAGTTTTCAAATATTTATTAATTAATTGAATGTAATTGAATCCAAACAGAACTATTATGGGAATTGGGCAAAATGATCTTAAACTATATGTGGAGGACTAATAAATAGAAGTATAAATAGGAATAATCAATCAATAAATTAGGCTGCTATAATTCAACTTGCACAAAATAAACTCTAGATGGTTTTAAAAAGGATCTACACAAATATCTTAGAGATTACATATATAATCTGTGTTTCTGAGAGAAGCCTTCTTAAGAACAGAAATCTAGTTGCCAGAAAAGAAAAAATAGGCATGTTTAATAATATAGAAGAGGAAACTCTATATAGCAAAAGAATTCCAAAACTTGAGAGGTAATATAAATATAGAATAACAGCCCTGGCCGGTTTGGCTCAGCGGTTGGAGCATTGGCCCACGGACCAGAGAGTCCCCGGTTCAGTTTCTGCTAAGGGCATGTACCTCGGTTGCAGTTAGTCCCCGGCCCTGGTTGGGGTTGTGCAGGTGGCAACCAGTCGATGTGTCTCTCTCACATCGGTGTTTCTCTCTCTCTCTCTTCCTCTCTCTCTCTCTCCTGCTCTATTTGAAGATACATGCAAAAATGTCCTTGGGTGACGATAAAAAAAAAAAAAAAAAAAAAAAAGAATAACAGAAGTGAGGATCTCTTACGTTTTTCTAATCATGCTCACTACAATATTATATATTAGCTTTGGATGAATTATTTAATTATAATTAGATGAATGCTTTCAACTTGAAGTCATTATTAATTTATTTAACTTATTTAACAAATTGGTTTGCCATACCTGTTATGTTCCAACTCTGTTCTAGGTGCTAGGGATACAGCAGTGAATAGAACCAAAGAAGGAAAACCTTCCCTCATGGAGCTCACATTCTAAATAAGTGAAATGAATACATAATAAGTAAAATATATAATAAGTAATAAGTGAAATATATGTGTTAAAGAAAATAGTAGTATATTAGATAGTAGTAAGTGCCATGGAGAAAAACCAGAGTAGTGATATAGGGGGTATGACATGGTGTGTATATGCACAGTTTTAGACAAGGTAACAGGTGACTGAAGACCTGAAGGAAGTGAAGCAAGTTGTGTGAATATGAAGTTGAGAGTATGAGAGGCAGAGGAAAGAGCAAATTCAAAGGCAGTAAGTGGGAGTGTGCAGGGTTTGTTTGAGGAATAACAGAGAGGCCACTTAGGCTATAGGTGTAATGAGCTGAATTGCAGGGGAGGGAGGTTTAGGTGACAAAGTCAAAGAGGTAATAGGTGCCCAGAACAGATAGGACCTTATACATTAGGAAGTCTTTGGCTTTTACTTCGTGTAGGACAGGGAAATTTGAGCAAGCTATACACCTGAAACTAATACAAAGTAATACTGAATGTAAATTATAATTGAAAAAAAGTTATTAAAAATAATAAAATGAAAAAAAAGTGGGACAGTGTATTTTACCTTTTCATGGACTTTCTCTGGCTGCAGTTAGGCATAGACAGTTGGGGGTGGGCATGGCGATGTGAGAGGAAGGAGAATAGTGGAGAGGCTTTTGTAATAATCTAGGTGGGAAATAGTGGTGGTTTGATTTAAGATGCCAATGGATATGAAAACTGTCAAATATTACTTATATCTCAAATACAATGGGTAATAAGAGTTGACCATTGAATTTGGTGAAAATAGAGTTCATTGGTGACGCAGTTTTTGCATAGTGAATACTGGCGAAGCCTCAGTGGGATGGGCTCAAATGGAAATGGGAGGAGAAGCAAGAGCAGATGTCTTCAAAGAAGGAATTTCTCAAAAGAAGGAAATTGCACAGAAACTGGAATGGAAAATGGAGACAAGAGATGGGAGAGCTGTAGAGGGAAGAAAATGAGTGATAAAAGAGAAATGAAAGAATTATTTGAATAATATAATTGATTAGGTCATAGTTTATGCAATCCAATGGGCAAATGGAGATGTTGGCCTAACAAAGTAGTAAGGACACAATGCATTCTCAGTAATAGAAGAAAAAGCAAAATGTATATTAACCAAAGCAGGTTGCTAAAATTATGAAGAAAATGGGATAAGCTTGTGGAAATTCTCTTCCATAAGTTTCTTTTTTTTTTTTCAGTGAAAAAAAGCAAAGTCATTGCTGAGTGAACATAGGGTAGCTAGCTAATACTGAAGAATTGTGGGAGGAGGAGTAATGAATAAGTTATCATTCTGGGTGATGGAGAGAGTAAATGACAATATAGTACCATCAAGCACTCAGAACACAATTGAGGTTTGTGATCATAAATGTTAAGTGAATTCAGAAAACATTGTGTGTGTGTGTGTGTGTGTGTGTGTGTGTCCAGCTTCACTCAGTGCAAATGTACATACCAGAATAGGCTGAATTGGATTTAACAAGTTGGTTGTTTTGGCATCTGGTATGATGAATCAAAAGAGGAGAGAGAGAGCTGGCAGTTCACGTGAAGGTGTAAATATAACTAAGTGACTGAGGAAGTTAGCCGTGTAAGTGGGAAACTGGGGACATAAGGGTAATGAGGACCATGAAAATCTGGTAGAATCAGTGGATTATGGTCCTCTGGAGTCCAGAGTTATTGAAGATAAGGTTTAAGAGAGTGAGCTGAAACATTACATGTGGTATTTACCTATTGACAAAATTGACATGGGTTTATAGAAGAAAATTGGAAACCAAGTTTAAAGAGAAGATAAAAAATAATATCTATGTTGAGATTCATGAAAATTCCAATTCAGTAGTTTGTTTTGGACATAGCTTCCAATAGATACTTTTTACAACATTTAGTTGTGCTTTTGATATTGAGCTTTTCCCAAAATAACCCCTGCTAAATGTATTATTAACCTATTATAGATCTGTTTTTGCATTATTTTATCCACCATTTGGAAGCCATTACTATAATTTCTTGAGGGTGACATAATTTTATTACCTGAGTATGAATTCATTTATACACCTTAGAAGTATCCCTTTTAAGCTTCAATATCCATCTGTTCATATATATACATATATTTATGTCTGTGTGTGTGTATAATGATCGATAAGTTTTTTTTACATTGATTCTCAAACTTCATATTCATATACTGAAGCATCTTCAAAATTACATGTTCCCATAAAATAACCTTTCCCATCATCTATCTTCTGCTTATAGTGGTTTATTTTCCAGTCTGCTCATTTTCCATGGACAAGTCTTTTGTAAGGTTTCATTAACAGAACTTCAGCCCTAATCTAACATTTATTTTGACTGTTGAAGCCAACTTGTAGATCCTATATGCTTAGGAAATTTGAATATGAAGTCAGTTATGCTATAAATGTTTGTGGAAATATAGATTTCTCTAAACGTAACTAAAATCCCATTTTCCTATAAAGTTTTAATTTGTACCAAAATCTTGTTTTTTCTATACACATGACTTCTAAAAAAAAAAAAAAAAAAAAAAGCCTCTTTAGAATTTTAAAGTTTTACAAAGAGGGGGGAACTTGATTTAGCATTTTGCATACTTTGTGTGAGATGATAATAAATGTTCTATTTGTCGTATAGTCTATTTTCTCATAAGACAGTCATGAAATATAACAGCATGTTAAAAATTCTGAGAAGTCCTGTAGTAAAGAAATCTGACCAAATTTTATGTAGCTTTTCCCAGACATATTTGATATCAAAATTACTATCCATCTTTCTTTTTTCCAGAACACCTATTAACATATCATTAAACAAATGCTTTTCAGAACAGTTTGGGAAATGCTGCTCTTTCTATAGATGGGTACACCGAGACATGTTCTACTGATAGGTTTTTCTAAACTTATATGGCTATTTATTAGCAGAAAAGATCAGAACTAATTTGGACTCCCAATTAAATGCTTGTTTCTGCCATTTGTCTCCTGGTACTTTCCTATCCCTGGTGCTGTACTGAGCCATATTGGAGCCTGAGGCAAAAGGAGAGGTCTGTAACACTAATCCTGTCTTTGTTTAAGATGTTGATACTTTGTTTTTCATGGATTTATTTGTATTATTTTTTTAAACATTGATTAAATTGTTATGTATTTTTATTACTGGGTTTTTTGTTGCAACTTATATTTTGTGATTGAGAGAGTGCCTCCTTCACCTCACCTGGTCTTCGCTGGAATTATTCTAACAGAACTATGTGTATCTTCCATCTAGGAATATCCAAATTATTTTATATTCTAAATTATGTAAAAGCCGGACAAATTAGTCAAGTCCCCACGTCAAAACCCAGCCTTTGGTCACTCCCATTCCTCCCGATCCTCTGCTCTTTGATTCCTGGGAATGACAGAGTGTCTCTCCAATGTTTTGGTATATTAATTTATAAATACCATGTAGATTATTGCACACTTTCTGAAAGTCTGAAACTTTAATTAAATAACTAACAACTTAAATCTATTAAATAGTTTTTATGTGCAAGGGAGTAAGTTTGGGGCTGAGATTACATCTACTACTTCCGCTTCATGAAAATGCATATTCACCAGCTCAGTGAACTCCAATACAGCAATTTCCAAAGTGTAGTTTAGAGAAGGGGATGTTAATAGGTTCAGGGGAAAATGTAATAATGAAATTAGTTGGATAGATAAAGATCTGAAGGAAACTAAAGAGAGTCTTTATTTCAGGACTTCTCAGAGCCTTTAATATGCTAATGTTCTTCAGGAATTAAAAAAAAATCCTTATAGAATGCAGTGTTTCTTTAACATGTCTGACTGCAGAAATTATATATATAGGTCTGAATGTGTGTGAGCTTTAGTATAGAACACCTGTCATGGCACTATTGTTTCACAGATCGTCTTTGGAAAGTGCATCTCTAATAGACTAATCAAGCTTAGATTTTGTTTTATAGAAATTGTGTTTCAGATGATGTGTAATTTAATGTTCAATAATACCACTTTGTTCTCCAGTAATGGCTCACTAATCCCAAAGACTTTCTTGTGCATGGGAGAAATACTGAAAATTAGTCAATTGTTTTCCCAGGTGGCAATTTATGAGAATAGATTTTAGTTTTCTCATCATGTCCACATTTTCACAGCTGAATATGTTTGTAACTCTCAGGTAGCTATTATCCACTTAATGCTAGTTTCCCTTAATCCATGAAGTCTAAACTTGGTATTCCTGAAAATAAATTTGAAAATAATTTTATAATTTAGGAGCATTTTGGATAAATTGTGATAGTGCTGCCTTTTAACTGCAGACAAAGACCGAATACTGAACACTATTTAAAGTCACTGCCCCTAAATCTTTCTCCATTTCTTTTGTTTCAGGTGTGGACACTTTGACAACATGTCAAGGTATGTAATAATATACTCTCTTTCAATAGCATCACAACAGCTATCCACAACAGGCCTGCACTTATTTGCATCCCTTAGTTTTATCTCTGAGCATCCCATCAATATCCACTCATTGGCCACACACGTGGACTCTGTTTGGAGAAGAAAGGCATTTTCTATTTAGTGGCATCTTTAGTAGCCTTACTTTAGGAGTGTGAGTTTTTTAAATGAAATAGGTAATTGCTGTTTATAAAATATTATGATGGCACAGGGTCTGTAGCAACTACAAACATCCCAGTGTTTGCTGCTAGGCATGAGGAGACAGTGACACAGCTCATTTCCTCAGCCGAGCTCTCTTTGCTGCCTTGTACAACACTTATTTCAAAGCACGCCACAGCTTAGAACTGTCGTGATCCCCATTAATATAAAATCATTGACCCCTGCTCCCGCTGGTGCGACTAAATTACATTCTGCTGCTCAGCGGCAGCCGCACATGGGGCCGCGCTTTCAGTCGTCGCCAGGTGCCTTGATGCCAGCGCGGCCCCTCCTACGCGCAGGGTTTGCCTTTAATGAGGATTAGGCACCTTCAAAGATCTAGGAGGACCCAATCCCAGGATGGAAGCCTTTCTAATGGCATCTGGGCTTATCCTAGGCAGTAATTTAGTATCTCAGAGGAAACTAGAGAGAGATTCATTTCTCGCCTCTAAGAAATTGCAAGAATGTGTGGTTTTGTGATTGGCTTTTTTCTCTCTCCCTCTCCACCAGCACAATTTCAAGAGCATTATGCCTAACAATATCCTGTTTTCATGAAACCTGGGTGTTGGGTGTGGTAAAACAATCTTCCAAATTAGGGTGTATCCCAGGTGGAGCCATTTCTCTTTTATACTGTTGTATTGTGATGTGCTGTTAACAGAACTGAACCCATTCACAGATGCCCCGTGCTCGTTTTCATCTTTGTGTTTTGGGTGGTGGAATTTCTTTACAAAAGGATGGATAACCTGATCGGGAGTGTGATCTCTTTTCTCACTGTGTGGTCTCCCTTTACATCAGCTTCTGACACTCTGGGGCCTGCCCCTCCCTGGAGGTACCCTTGCTCTCTGAGAGGGAGGTGCTCAGGGTGTGAACCTTCCTCCAGTGGGTATGGAATTGGCAGGAATGTTCTCTGTGCTGCTGCAGCAATAATTCTTGTCTTGATTGTTAAGGGTCAAAGCTAGAGAGTTGGGTAGTGAAATACAAAATAGTCATTGAACACAGAAAACATACTTTAGGTAGTTAAATGCCTCCCTTACATAACTACAGAAACATGGAAAAAGTAAACACAGTTTACTCACACATATGGTATTAAAATAGGTGTGATTGTATGAATATAGATACATATATTTGCACAATTATTTGCAGTGTGTATAGGTAAGTTCTTCATATAGCAAACTGTCACTCAATAAAAAGCTCAGAAATAATTTATCAGAAAAAAATCTGATGTCTAAAGTATTATTTATGTGGAAAATCAGATGTTTTTGTCTGGTGAGGGAAGGAATCTATGTATTAAAATAGAACTGATGAGTTTCACCCAGGAGAATTTGAACTCTTATGAATCAGTTGGCTTTCTCTGTTTTATTTTTAGTAGTGGGACAAAATCATGAAATTATCTCAATCTAGTAACCATAAATATTTAATTTTTAGTTTTAAAAATATTTTGGCAAGAAACTGCGCCTTAACTCAGTCCACACTGAAACCAGTTCACAGTGTAAAACGGGACAGAGTTCAATCAACACTGCCTTGGTCACACTGACTGTGTATGGAGACTTTGCCTGAATTTTCTACTCTATGATTCCTATCAGAAGAAACAAATTAAGTTTTATGGCCGTAGGGAGTATCTGCAGAGAGTTCTTACCAACAACAGAGAGGTTAAATGGTCTACACTATTTAATTACAAAATTTATAAATACTATTTGTTGATAAAAATCCATTTTCGATAAAAATGCACAAAAGCCAACAATAAGGTAAAATGAGAAATACCTGAGGGTTGAAGTTATCTCTGTGATATATAAATATAAATGATATAAATAAAAATAAAGGTATTCACTATACTTTTTTAAAGACTTCCTTATGGTTTTTGAAATTATTATTTTTTTTCCCTGAGGTTTAATTGTGTTTCATGAAATTCAGGATATGAATTAACAACTTGCTTCTGAAAGCTGATACCCAAACAGAGGGCTTTCTATCTAGAAGGGTGTCCTAACCTCAGTCACACGTCTGCTAATTTGGCCTTTCTCTTACTCTCCGAAGAACTTGCTGAACAGAAGTGAAACTATGCACGTGCTAATGGCTCGCTCTCTGCAAACTCCCCTCTCTCCCAGAGTGTCTGGTGTGCAAAGCTGAGCTGGAACAAAGATACACTAATTATTCCCCATTAATTTGTCTGCTTGAATGGTCCTAAATACCAGAGTGATTAATTAGCACAAGGCAGCCGGGGCAGGATGTCACACCCTTCTCTGCGTTTAAGTGTCGGCAAGGTTGTGCTCAAGTGTTGACAACAGCATATCTTTAATTTTCTCCAAGAAGAAAAGTTTAGTCAGTACAATTAATTTGAGCTTGGCTGGTTTGCAAGAATAAATGTAACATGTGGAATGATATTACTGCTGTATAGGCATTTTTTTTTTTTTTTTTTTTTTTTTTTGCCTCCTTAGGGTACAGTAAACTTTTTGGCAACTCAGTTATTGAATAGCGTATTTCCTAATTGTTTCAATTTGGCTTAATTACTTTTGTGCATTTTGCGGCAAAAAAACATGGATCATAAAATATTTGGAAATTATTATTCATAATAGGCTGGTATGGATATAGATGAATGCCTAGAGAAGAATTAGAAGCAGATAAAGAATGACATTAAATTTGATATCCTTTTAAAGTATGCATTTTTTTCTCATGGATTGAAATGTACATCAATTATCAAAAATAATTTGAGACTACTCAACCCCTAAATGACATAAATCAATTTATTCAAAAATATATAACTGAAAAATATCTTATTTGGCCTGAAATTTTTGGAAGCAGTTTTTGCTTAGATTTTAAGCTTTATAAACAATATTTTGCCTAAATAAGTCTTCCAACTAGTGACACATATAAATCAATTATAAAGATTAATAGCGTAATAGGTGATGTTTAACAATTTCATTATCTTTCTTTCTTTTTCGTAATTTTGTCAGAGTGTTTTCTTAAGAAAAAAAATTGACTCAATTTTAAAACAATTATATACTGTTCAGAGAAATTAAGTGAATCAAATAAAGTAGCTGTGCGCATACTATTTCCCCTCTGTTTTATAAGATTGAACAACCAACAATTCTGGAATAGAAGCATAGTTGTATATAATTAAGAAGTAGTGTGTTTCATTTCTTACATTATATTTCTTTGCTGTTATTGAAATTTTAAATTAATTCATTCTGCTGTGGACATGCTGTTTTGTTTTGTTTTGTTTTCAAACAGTGGAAAGAGAAAAAAAAACAGAGAGTGCCATGCAGCCGGCAGCATGGATGTTCTCATCTTTTCTTTCACAGTCTTCCTCAAGCTCTATACAAACCCAAAAGGCTATTCAGCAGCAGGGCTGGGAGCACCGAGGGAGGGAAGGGTCACCTCTCCCATCTCTCCATGTATCTCATTGTTCATCACTTGTCAATGTATTTCCCACACCCCATCTCCAGCCACTGTGCACCTCATCCCGGCTGCCGGTTCCATGACCTTCAGCACATTATTCTCTCTTCCTCCACTCCCCACATCTACAATTTTGTTTTGTTTTTTAATTTTTCCCAGACTGTGGTTGCTATAAGACTGTCACTCTGGCTAGGTGGGGAGCAGAAAATATTTGTTGAAACAACTGAGCGTAAAACCAAAGTTTCTCAGTACAATGGTCTGTGGCTCCTCCTGCCTCTTACTCTGCCCCGTCTTCGTTCTTCCACCAGCAATTTCTCCACACGTTTTCGCAGTGTTTATTAACCAGTCATTGAAGCAACATGTGTAGTAAAGAAAGGACAGTCCTAGACCGGAATCTCAGTTACTACTCACTAATTGTGTAATTTAAGGGGGGGGATCACTTAACCTTTAGAGCCTCATCTGCAAAATAGGATTATTCATATTTGCTCCTTGGAGATATAAATGAAATAAGAAATATGATTCCTCATCTAATTTGCTTACCAGTCTGTTACTCTAGCTAAGGCAAGAATAACTATATTTTCTTGGTGCTTCATAGTTGATTAAGTATTTGCCATACTTGCCACATCTATGACAGGGCATAAAATTATTGCCAGTGTTTACACTTGAAATGAGGTGAGTCCTGTTTATGGGTTTTGCTACTTTTCCTCTGCCTCAAAAACAGATAAAACTAGGAAGAATTGGGATGGTGCTGGACCTTTTTATGTCAGAAGGGAGAAGTGCTTTCATTGACATATCTCCCTTTAACTTGGAGGCATGTTGATGTCTTTGAAGAGAGAACCACTGAAAAGTTGTGATAGTCAAAGCTAAATGCCATAAGTTCCTTCCCTTCCTGTTGATGGAGTCTAGTTTTCCTTTTCTTAAACCTTGCCTGAATTTAGGGACTTACCTTTTCCTACAGAATGAAGCAAAGTGATGTCCTGGGATTTTCAAACTACAAACCTTTGTAGTTTGCCCTGAATTTTTCGGTATACATGCACATTGGATGCTTCCTCTGAGAACCTGTAAGAAGCTACACAGGGAAGCTGTTTGACAGCTGAAGCTGAGCTCCCATGTGACATCCAGCATGAACTGACCACCATCTCGATGTCTAGCCCAATCAAACCTTCAGATGACACCAGCACCAGCCACCATTTGTTTGCAACCCCATGTGAAACCCCCAGTGAAAATCACCAAGTTGAATCCATTTGATCCACAGAAATGTGAAAGATGGTAATAAAGTGTTGCTTTAAGCCACTAAGACTGGGGATGATTTGTTATATGAAGAGACTGATGGAATAGTCATAAAGCTATATATTAGCATAATTTAAACCTTTTACATCACAATGGCAAATCAAGATAATAGTCACAGCTAGAACTTGGATAATTAAGGGAGGAATTGTATTTGTGTGTATCAACTATCTTCATTCATCCATCCATCCATCCATCCATCCATCCATCCATCCATCCATCCATCTATCCATCCATCCATCTATCCATCCATCCATCTATAACTTAGCTATAATCAGCCAGAGTTTTTGTTTGTTAGATACACTGAAGAATTTTTATAAATAAAAGTTTAGTTGTCCCTGGCCAGTGTGGCTCAGTTGGTTAGAGCATTGTCCGGTGCACCAGAAAGTTGCACATATTTTTAGTTCCCCAATATATATTTATTTTGAAGTGTGTATTACCAAAATAATTTTTACAAATAAACAGATTTAAAATGTGCATCTTTAATAAAGCATTATGAATCATTTTAAGATCTGAGTTGAGATTTTGAGCTGTGATGATTTATCTTTAGCTCTAAATTACACTAATTCCCAAGTACAAGAATTCCCTGAACAGAAGTCATAGTTTTGTTAGTGTTTGACAATATAGAATGAGAGAAATAGAATGGAAAACTCTGACTAGCTATTAGGACAATAACACCTATTTTCCCCATAATTCCTTTATAAAATTACCCTACTAGTACTAGCATCACTCCTAATTTTTTAGAAAGATCAGTGTCAATACCATCTTATGTGCTATGTACAACACTGGCCATATAAATCACATCTTTTGGGAGAGAAGTAGATGAAAACAATTTAATTTATGGACTTGACTTTTTTAGAAAATACACATTTTTTTTCTTTTGCTTCTTGCCTTTGGTCTTCTTTGACAGTTCTAACTGCTTTTCTTTATCACCTCATGGACTTGTTCCCTGTTGGACCTTAAGTTGCAAAACTCCGAGTGGGGATAGTTTATCAAAACAGCCTGTATATGTTATAAAGTGGAAGTGACAGAGGGTGGAATGTTTAGTATGTGGACACCCAACAGCTTGTAATATTAATGCAACAACACACCTCTCCTCTTTTCTCTTTAATGAGTACTTGGCTACTTAGAGCCCAAAAGAGGAAGGTAGAAGGTGATTTTGCATTTTTTTAAGGCCCAGTGGAGCTCACCCCAGGCTGAAAGAAGCAATGAACAGTGTAGATGATAATTGTGCTAAGTATAACCAGCCAGATCTCTCAAACACTAACTGACATTCAGGAATTTTTTCCTCATCTCTCCAAAGTATCAACATTGTTATGATGTTGAGTAGAGCACCGCCCAAGTAATAAAAAAAATTCCCTCTTCCAACAGAGGGTATTTATAAAAAGCATTCCCTTTCTTCTCCTCATTGAGAGGCTTTCTGAAACAGTGGTTTAATGTGTACAATCACATTGGAACTAGTATTTGTGAACTTGATTCATTGGTAGCATGTTAATGTTAATTTGGAAGTCTTATCAGAGACTCAAATATCAGTGCAAGGTCTGATGCCAGTTACATTGAAATCACCTGGAGACTGTGTTAAAAGTCTGGACTTTTAGACCCTGTCTTGTCTTGCAGGGATGGGACCTGAGAGTCTGCATTTGTTCTCATCCACCCTCAGATGTGGCCATGCCCAGGCTTTGTCCCATAGTGACAGTCCCACGAGATGCTCTGTGAGAGGAACATTTGGTCCTAAAGATTCACATGCACGTGATCATATTAAAAAGATATTTATCTTGACTTAACCAAATACTTCCAGACTTACTGGACCTTCAAAACATTTCTTAACAAAGTATTCCATAGCGCACACTTTGAGAAAAGGGAGTTAAGAAGAATGCTGAGAAGCTCCTTGTATATAACTTAAGCAAAACAAAACTTCCTTTGCTTTTGCAAAATTTATATTTTCTCATATACTTTTGTAATATATTCTGTAGGCTTGATATTTTCTTTCTCTCCAGTTGCCTCCTATCTGCTCACTAATGTGTGTTTTCTAATGTTTGAAAATTAGAAATCATGTTGAAATTATATATATGTGTCTGAAATGCTTGGTTTTTCCAAGATATATATATATATATATATATATATATGTATTACCCATTACTTAAATTATAATGAAAACATTCCCCTGCAGAGTAAATGATACTAGAACAACGTGGAATACCCTGGCTTATATTACAATTACTTATGCTTGTGAATTTTCCTCACTGAACTCCAAGTTTCTTGAGGGAAAAGATAATGTCTCGCTCACCCTGCCATGTTCAAAAGCTTTATTGAATGGTGTTGATTCTTCAGCCCGGTTTCTCCTGAACTGTGATATCAGTATACAGTATGTGCTGTTCAGTGTTCTGATTCGCATGCCTCAGTGGTTTGCTGACTTTATCAGGTTTTCTGTGTTTTGTTTTGTTTGTTTCTTTAAAGATAACTGACACTTCACCCTCAATTCATATATTGGAAACATCAATTACCAACATTAGCTCAACATCCACTTCAGCACAAGAACCCAATCTGTCATATATATCTTTGATAAGCTCCTTGAGGACAGGGATTATGCATTTACTTTGTTCTATCCCTAATAAACATAGAGTACTATTTTACAAAAAAGCATTCAAGAAATAGTTGTGGGGTAGAGATGAACAACCAAAGGAAAAATATGTGACCACTATGACTTCCTCAATGTGTTTCTAAAAATCAAAACCCCAGACTTGACGTTTATGGCAACATCTGTGCCAACCCTGGGCGGCTTGATGCACTAACTGGGTGTTCCCTGTGTGCTTTTTCTCTCCCTTGCTCTTGTTCTGCTCATATTCAAAGCCCTGCATATTCAGCGTATGCAGTTAAAAGTTAAATTTCAAAGATAATGAATTTCAGAGTGGGTGTTTTATTAACTGCAGCAATAAACAAGTGAGAGTTGCATTACAGTGTGACAAAAGTTCTTCAGTTTCTATGGGCCCTTGTGTTCCCAGATGAAGAGCCAAATGGAAATGTTCAATAAAACATGTGTGAGACTGCACAATAGAACAGTCCTTCCATTTTACATCAAGCTACATCAGGGTCACGGGAGGTGTTTTATTAGCACAGTCAACAATAATATCATGATTTTTATTAGGAGGAAAAGATAGTGAGAGACTACTAATTATTTTTCAGCCTGAGGGGCATTTTTTCTTGAAATGACTGTTAATTTGATCATTGTCGTGCAGTTCACAGATTTACATGAACTTATTTCACTGTGACACATGGTTAAGAACCAGACTAAGATTGTTGCTTTATTAATGGTTTTCAGTAAATGTATTCAAAAGTGCTAACTGTGTGGGTGTATGGATGATATTGATAGCACTTGGAAGGTTGAATCCTTTTGGAAGTAGCTAGCCTGAAGCCTTTTTCACATGATATTTTCTTTGTTCATGCAGTGAGATGTTAAGCCTGCAAGAATGAAATAAAACCCCAGTGAAATAAGAATGGTGTTGTCTCAGATATTACCAAAGTGGCTTTTCTAGAAATGTTTCCTTTCTCGTTTCCCTCTTGCCCCCAATAAGTCAGGTATTAGAAACATGAAAAAGCCAGTGATTTCTCAAAACCCTTGCTTTGGCATAAGCAACAAAATACTTCACAATGTTTTTTTGTTGTTAAATATTATAGAATAAGCATAATCTACTAACACTAACAATCCTTGTCAAATGTTTTTCTAAAACTAATTTGTTACCAATTTTCTTTTTGATCTGCATACATTGTGCTAAACTGAAAACAAGAATCTGAAGCTAGTAGTGACCAGGCTCATTTTTATTTTATCTACCTTTTTAAAAACGTCATTAACTTGGTACAGAGTCCTAGAAAAATCTTCTCCTGACCTGATACCATAAGAGATTCCACACAAGACATGTTTTTAATGATGAAAGAAGTCTTCAAAAAGGGCAAAAGTTTAATATGTAGATAGAGAGACCCTTAATATGTAGAAGGAGAAATTCATTCTGCAGAGTTTTCTATTTAATTTGAAATAGACTTGTTCTAAATAATTTAATGCATTTGGAAAGAAATCCTGAATTGGGACTCAGAAAATTGAAATAAGAATCATATTAATTTGAAGAAAAATCCATTTTAAGATAACAAAATTTTTAAATGTTGTTACAAAATATAAAAGTTATTTGTAAGTTTTAAAATATATCAAGATTTTAAGTTATTGTCATTATTAATTGAACTATTAACCTGTATGTTGGCCGTAAAGACCACTCAGTGTCTTTACATTATATATATTTAGAATGACCAACAACTACAAAAAATTTGACACGTATCATTTACATTACAAAATGATCTTATAAGCAGTATAGCAAGTGGATGCCAATTAAACAATTTAATATTTATCTCGTGGCAAATGTTTATAATTTATATTTTAAGGACACATTGTTAAAACTGTTTGATATACCTGCTCTTAACTCTTCAATGGGAATTGGATTTGACAAGAAATTGGTTGAAACTTGAATTTCAACCTCACTACAAGTAAGGGAAAATACAGCATAGCATTCAAATATTATTATTAGTCAAAATAATCTAAAACTATTATGAGGAAATAATCCCAATATACTTTTGCCTTAATTTACAGGGAGAAAATTGTTTTTCCCCCCCAAATGGAGTTTACATGCTTGAATTGATAAGCAAATTTTCTTTTGAAATATTTTTGCCTCTTGGAGAATATACCTATATGAAAAAAAAAAAAATTGCCTTGTGTACATGACCCATCATTAACCAGTATCTTCTTTTGAAAGCATTTTAACAACACCATTTTGCATCATATAAAGCTTCCAGAAATACTAAAATTCCAATAATTCAAAAACATAGTTATGGACTTTGGTTGCTAATAGAGATCTTGAAAATCATTGAGTCCATTTGTCAAATTCTCAGCAGGATCTGAGAAATTTTGCTTATTTTTTAACTGTGCTTTCCACAGCTCTTTTTCAAAAGAATATAGTGTGCATTGCAGCAATAACTTGTGGCCAGTGTATCAATGATCTCTTTAGAATTGAACACATCAGCATCCTTGAAAATGTCGACCCCAAAACTTGAGTTTCCCAGAGCCCCTGTGCAGGACATTGGGCCACATCTGACCATGGACAGTTTCTGATGTAATTCACACTTTTACCCATAAAGAATTTTGATGGGAGACACCTTGAAATGACTTCAATATTTCTCAGAAATCTCATAATAAATCCAATATAGCTTAATTTTAAAGGTAATCTGAATGTCTCACCAAAGATGTTTTGATAGAGAAAAGTCTATTGTACACACTGATTTAGCTAACATGTAGTCATACTTGTATGGTGTCTCTCATGTTACATATGTGTAAAAGAAAACTTTAACTTATCCCTTTGCTAATGCTAACACATGCTTTGTCATTCAGGGCCATTTGCCACCAAGAAGCCAGATTATTATAAAAAGAAAAGAAAAATTGTGGCCCACTCTCTGAATCACACTGTAAATTAAGACAAAAATCAAAACCTGAACTGAAGCTTTACTCTAAGACAAAAAGCCATCACAGTATAGTCTCCATTTTCTCCAGATTATTTCTTACACGTCTTTAATTATCATTTAGTCCATACATTCCAATAATTTAGAAATAAGTATGGGTGCTTTAGAAAGTTTAATTTTCTTTGTATTTAAAGAGGTGAGAATTAAAGTTTATCTTAACAATTAAAGAAGCCAATACTATGTAAAATGTCTATGTAATTTAATCCCCACTTTATTATCATTACCATTGATGAGTAAAACCTACAAATATCACCACTGTAATTTTATGCATTCCTTCTAAAATAACTTTTATTTTCCTGTAAAACTTGCAAAAACTAAAAGGTGGTTTCTTCCTGGAATCAAGTTGCAAAGTGCTTTTATCTTGAATACCTGCAGGAGCAACTGGAAGAGTTGGTGATAAGAAAATAACAATAATTGAAAATGCATTTACTTTTTACCTGGTCCTCTGGTCAGCAGTGTACGTGCATTGTTATATTGTATGACACAAGCAATAACATAGAAGACTAGAAAGATATTTCTTAAAATCCTGAAATTTAACTACCTTCAGTGTGACAGTGGTTAATATTTTGATGGGCAGAGTTTTTCTTGCAAACACATGCAAATTTAGGCAGCCTGTACTCAGAAAAGTTCTACTAAAAACCATTAATGTGGTCTTCAGCTTCAAGTAGTTTCTGCTCTTGGATGAGAAGCAGTGAGAGCAGCTTATGTATGTTGCTCGATGAAGGAAGGTGACAGGCAATGAAGGCAGGAGCAGTAGTCTTCATTCTGCTCCAGAATAATGGACTGAAAACAGAAGTGCTGAAGGAGCCACAGCTGCAAACAGAAAAGAGCTGGAGTCTTTTTGGTGAAACCATTAGAACATTGGACTATAATATACTGTGTTCTGAGAGTGTGTTCTTCCATTGCTATGTCTACATTGGAATGTAGATTAAGAAGTCTATACTATCACCTTGTATCAGCTATGCTGAGAGTCAGTCTCTGTCTCTGCATTACTTTAAGTTACACCTTTGTAAAGCTATTTCATTGCTTCGTGGTCATATGCCTGCCCCTGTGTGTAGAGCAACAGCTACCAAAGTAGACTCATCCGGGTATGCTGTAACAGCATTGCAAGTATGAGTGGCCTTGTCCTTGGTATAAAATATGTTGCCAAGTGGTAAATCACTTTTATCAGTCTGGAATAAATAAAGGGCATACTTCCATCATTTCATATAATGGCTCAATTTCTGAAAAGTTCCTATTCTGTTAAAACTATACAAACAGCTTGAGTTTATTTATAAGATTGATTTATGTTCTAGGTGCCATTCACACCCACATAAGTATCTTGGCTTGTATAGAACTCAGTGCTATTTTTTTCAGGATATCTAACATATCTAGCCTCCACTTAATAAAATGCCAAAAGTGCTCCCAATCATTGTGGCAAACAAAAAAATGCCCCAATGAATTTCCGTGATTGCTCTTGGTGTGACAATGAAACCTCTGACCTTTTTGACCCAGGTGCTCTGGTCCATTTGAAAGGAGTGGCCCCTGGTTTTCTTCATGCACACTTGATTTTTCCTTCTATATGCATTAAGATACAGTTTCCCTTAGTGGTCTTATTTGCCTTTCAGCCAACTTTGTCTAAACAATTGACTTTTGTAATGTAAAAGCTCAGAAACAGAGTTTATGATAAATTCACTGTCTGATACAGTATTTGAATTTTTTTAACAAACATAATCATCCCAAGACTCTATTCCGACACACATCTGCTTACCACTCACTTTCTGCTGCATAAAAAATTGTTTGTTACAAATAAATTGGTTACAAAGCAAAGAAGGTAAGTTTAGTTATATTTTCTATAAAACATTCCATGAAAATTCCATTTTTAAATGTCTCTATGAAGATGAAGTCCAGGGATGTTACACAGTTCCCTTTGATCATCAAGGTGTTCCGTGACGCATGTGTTTTGTTGTTGTTTTTGGTTTCTGAAGGCTTGCCATTACAACCTCAGTGGAAATTCCTAGTATCAGACTAGTAGGGTTTTCTTACTCCAGGACAACTTGTCAGTCAATATCTAGTTTAGTGAAAGCTCTTTATGCCGAGGAATGTCCCTGTCTAAGTGTTCCTATTAAATTCCTTGAAATAACTCTATTTTCTAGAAGTTTCTAGTATAATATGTGTCTATTATAAACATTCGATAAAATACTGTTCATTCAGTGAACACGTTTTGAGCAGGTGAAGTGAAACTTGAACTAGGGCAGGTACTTCTTTTTTTTTTTTTTTTTAATCCTCACCCGAGGACATTTTTGCATTTTATTTTCAGATAGAGTGGGAGGGAGAGAGGGGGGAAGAGAGAGACAGAAACATTGATGTGAAAGAGACACATCGACTGGTTGCCACCCACACGATCCCAACCGGGGCCAGGGACAAACTGTAACTGAGGTACGTGCCCTTAGCGGGAACCAAACCTGGGACTCTCTGGTCCACGGGCTGACGCTCTAACCGCTGAGCCAAACTGGCCAGGGCTAGGGCAGGTACTTCTTAAATCCTTTTCTTGACAGGCCAAATAATAAAATACAATTTCAAGTTTATTATATAACAATTATAACTACAAACTGATGCATTGTTTCATAGCTATTACAATAATTATCCATTTCTCTTCAGTTTATAATAGAAATAATATAATAATATAATGAAATAATATACAACATAGTAGAGGGGGCAGGATGGGCGGATGCTTAGTTTCCAGTGCACTGAGATAAGTCCAAAGTGACTGTGAGGGAACAAACACTCAAGTATTCTCAGTCTATTGTTCTTGGCCCAAACCAACCTGGCTGAGGAGGATCGACTCAAACATCCAGAGCATTGCAAACAGACTTGATAGACTTAGATGAGGCATGCAATAAATATATATTTTAATCATTTATTTTCTGGTCACAGGACTCCAGTGAAAACGCAAAACTGACGTCTTGCCCTGCCTGCATTATGCCTAAGCATATCGTAGCTCAATCCAAAATAAAAACGAAGCATACAAGCAAACAAACAAAAACCTTTGCATTATGGGATAAACCACAACAAACAAAACAGGAACCCCCTCTAGCACCAGTCTTCCAGATCGATGAAGAGGTCTCCTTTCCCCAAAGGGGCCAATTTCCGAGCAAAGTTAACCCTGACTCTGCATGCAGTACTGATACCTACAGACAGGTGAAGACATTGGACAATAAGATGATCATTTGCGAAAACATCTGTTTTTCTTCCACCTTGATAACATTGCATTTGGGTATTTCTCTTTAGAAGTCTGCTTTAAATTGTGTTCATGGATCCAATGTTTCGGAAGATTTCCTTATAAACATTGTGCTTTGCCAGTAAATATGCTTTTTTTCACAATAATTTTATCACTGAAATTTCCTTTGATACTAACCTTATGACATAATATTCAAAGAGAGAGCATTATTTTATAAATAAAGAAAATTATAAACTTTACATATCCTTACCATGAATTCTATACCCCTTAAGGCAATTTATTTAAGTCTATTGAAATGGGTAATAAAGTGTTCTTTTTCATATACTTAGGCAGCTATATAAAATTACAGTAATTTCATCATTTGTTTATTGATTAAAGAAACACTGAATATCTATTATCTGCCAGACATTATCTCAATCATTGAAGATGAAGAAATAAACAAAACAGACATAGGCCCTGATACCATAGGGATCACATTCTAACAAACTATTAATATATTTTAATTAAAAATAATAGTAAGGCCTGGCCAGTGTGGCTCAGTGTATTGAGTGTTGTGCCATAGACTGAGAGGTCCCATTCCAGTTCCCGGTCAGGGCACATGCCCAGCTTGCGGGCTCAATCCCCTGTAGGAGGTGAGCAGGAGGCAACCAATCGATATTTCTCACGTTGATGTTTCTCTCCCTCCTTTCCTCTCTCTCTGAAAAAATTAATAAAAACATATTTAAAAAATAAAAAAATATTAAGGATAATTGATTGTATATAGTGCACACATGGCTAAGCAATTGGGGCTTCAGGTTTCCTTCAGAAATGATCACCCTACTATTTTCATGTATTTTTGGAGACTTTTTATTTTTTCAATTTTTTTCTTTATTGATTTTAGAGAGAGAGGAAGGGAGAAAGAGAGAGAGAGATAGAAACATAAACAAGAGAGAACATTGATCGGCTGCCTCCTGCATGCCGCCCACTGGGGATCGGACCCACAGCCTGGGCATGTGCCCTGACCAGGAATTAAACCCGCGACCTCTTGGTGCATGGGTCGATTCTCAACCACTGAGCCACACAGGCTGGGCCTTTTTGGAGATTTTTTTATATCATTAATATTTACTGGCTATTAATTGAAAGGCAAACTCTGAAGTAGAAGCTCTAGTACTCAAAGGGGAAAAGCACTTAGTGTCCCCTTTGAATATGATGGTTGTTAAGATGGCTGATACCTATTTTTATATCTTTTTTTTTAATCCTCACCTGAGAATATGATTCTTATTGATTTTTAGAGAGGAAAGGAGGGGGAGAGAGAGGGAGAGAAACATCAGTGTGAGAGAGAAACATCAGTGGTTGCCTCCCGTATGTGCCCTGACCGGCAATGAACCTGCAACCTTTTTGGTGTACGGGACAGTACTCCAACCCACTGAGAAACCCAGCCAGATCTCCTGTTTTTATATTTTCACATATTGAGAGGAGATTGAGAAACGAAACAGTATGACAATAAAGTCATGAACAAATTAGTTAACAACATTTATTGGAAATCTTTTGGACATTAAGGTATCTTCCTTCACTACGTTAAAACAATGCCAGCTTTTAGAGGTATCTAGGAAGCAAATTGCTCAGAGTGAATATGGCTTAATACTGATGCACAAGTCATTGAAACCCCATTTCTGTTTTGGGGGATAAGAAAGAAAACTAACATGATGATAGTTACAACTTCCATCATCTTGAGTTTCCTGAACTTTCTTTCTGAATGGATATAGTTGGGGATTAGAAGCAGCTTCTAGAAGGGCTTATGTTTCTTGAAAAAAAAAAGTTAAGTAGCCCTGGCCGGTTTGGCTCGGCGGTTGGAGCGTCAGCCTGCGGACCAGAGAGTCCCAGGTTCAGTTCCCGCTGAGGGCACGTACCTCGGTTGCAGTTTGTCCCCAGCCCCGGTTGGGGTCATGTGGGTGGCAGCCACTCGATGTGTCTCTCTCACATTGATGTTTCTCTCTCTCTTCCTCCCTCTCTCCCTCCCGCTCTATCTGAAGATACATGCAGGAATGTCCTTGGGTGAGGATAAAAAAGTTAAGTAATTATTACTGGCCTTACTTAATTTTATTATAGAAATAAGCTTATTCCACCACTCTTTGCTGCATGTTCACAGGGATGTCCATGATACAGAGAACATAACGATTATCTTGGCTTAATAGCTGACTGGAAACTTCAGTTCACATTCCTTTCAAAGTTAGGGAACTTTCTGTGCGGTCTCTGGTGACATTAAAACATTCGGCCTGTATGTAAATTGTCTTAACGGCTTTGGCCATTTGTTGATTCTTTCTTCTTGTCTCCACAAGGAGTGAGGGGAGGGTGGCTGCTACTCTGATGGCATGCTCGGTGAGCTGAGCCCAGTTCTGAGGCTGCCGGGACAGTCTGGGGGAGCTGGAGGCATCCTGCAGGGCTGGTGGGAAGGATGCTGGAGTTTACAGATTGTTGTGGATTTCATCCTGGATGGTTTACTGAGCGCTCGGGATGCCTGAGGTGAAAATTACAGCAATTTTAAGAGTCTGACACACTTTCCAGCTGATAGCACTAAAAACATGACTTGCAGCCCCTTCTTCTTTCCTGGTTTATTCATTTGAACGAGGATGGTAGAAATGCTCTGTGAATTTTTATAAATTAAACTAATTTATCTTTTTAAAATTCGTTCATTTTTCCCTTCTCTGTGAGCAGCTGATACAATGGAGCAGAACCACAGTATTTGTCAGTTATTAGAGCCCTGGGTTTTTAATTACTGGTTTGAACCCCCAGACTGTCTGATCAAATGTGGACTATGGACTATATAGTAAACGGGAGGAAAAGAAAAAAAAACAGATATTACAGTATACAAAGAGGGTATCAATGACTCATTCTACGTCAACATTTAATGTAATCCGGAGTAGTTGCTCTGGACCCTCTATCTTTTTATTTTGCTTCATATTTTTGTTGGGGGGGTTCTAATGTTATCAATCAGTACAAAAAAGTATAACCTCAGATGACACATTGGTCTTAACAAATTAAAATAATAAAGAGTAGAAAGCCACATGCATAAAAAGCTGAATGCTTTTATGTACAAGCAAAAATTGTATCGTGTACTAAAATTTTAAGTGCATTTTTCTTTAGAACAAAATTATGTGCCTGAAAAGAAATGGTCTTCCTCTTATTTTTATAAGTTCTATTATATCACAGAATTGGATTTTCCAGAATTTATAGTTGATTTGAAATTGTTCTTTCAACCTATATAAAAGTATGAATTTACTACTTTATAGACAAAGAATAAATTAATTATATTGCTATACCTTTCCTAAAATTTTACAATCTAGGTAAAACCCCAAATAAGCATGAAGCACCTATTATAAAATAAGCCTGATTTGAGGGTGCATTATGTTATTGCTTCAGAGAGTATTATGCAATGCTTCAAAATGTTAGATGTGAATTACATTTATAATTTTAACATCAGAATATCCATATGAGTCTCAATGCTTCCACACATCAAGGACTGCCCCCCTCCCACCAATTCTTAGCATTCTTCAACAATATAATAAGTAAAGAGTAAATACTTTATGGATACGTGTAAGCATAACTAGTAGAGGCCATATGATTTTTAAATTAATTAATAAAAGAAAACATTTAATATAAAATATCTCTAGTTATAAATTGCAAGAAAGTTAAATAAACTTAATTCATCTTTGAAAAATCATATAGTTTCATTCTAGTTCTCAAAATTGTATATTCCTTATATTCCTGGATATATCAAAGAAGTTTAAGGAACGAATAGCTTTACTTATAACAAATTAAGTGATCCCACTCCTTTCTTTGCGTTTTCCAAAGTCTGCTATCCATAGCTCTTCCTTTCCACAGCTCTTTCCTAGATTTCATAATATTAATAGGGATCTTAAGCTACCCTCAGCAGTCACAGCATAAATCTCAGAGTACAATCTCAACCCTAATTGTTCCCATGTTGTCAAATAAGAGTCACTGGTAAGAAAGGTCTATGACTGAAACTACCACCATACATTCAGCTCTTGATATAGTCGAAAACCTTAATTCATAAAATATTGATACAAGGAACAAAATGCAACTTTGCAATTATTTGCATAGACGTTACCACTTAAAATGAGCACCAATACCTGTGACATTTGGGCTGTCTAGACAAAGATTGTTTACCCAAACTAAATCCATTAAAGGTTTGTCTCCCAGTGTTAGCTAAAACCTACTAAAAAATATTCGTGTTCAGTCCAGTTTGCCCTGGTGCCTAACTCCATAGCATAAATTAAGGTTCGGAGAAAGTCTCTTAACTCTTTCAGATCATTAAAGCTGTATACAGAAGGAGCAATTCCAGTGATAATTGGATTAATCCAAAGTGCAAATATTTGCATGTGTTAAGGTTTATTTTTATCTGCAACTTTATATACATTAAAGACATGAAATTTAACATTTGAATATAGAGCCACAAAAAAATGGATATTCACAAAAGCAAAGGAGACTAAGAGAGAGAGAGAGAGTTCGGGTAGAATAAAAAGTTTGTGAAGTTTAGCCTCTAGGAGTGGTTTATAGATAAAACAGTTGAGGATCACAGCAAAATAATTACGATAAATTCTATACCTGCAAGAAGTAAGAAGCAGGACTTGACATCTACCCTGTGAAAGGCTATTGTATAGCCTAAACAGTTAGATTTACTTCCTTTATGATATTTTAAAATTAGAGTTCAATTTGTGATTTTTCATTTCTTTGTCTTTTTATTTCTTTATTTATTTTTTTTACTTTTTTGGTCTTATGTTCCACAGAATAGTTCCCTAGCTCTTATTTCAAAGTCACTGTATTCTTTCTGAGAACACAGACTAAAACAGATGGATCCTGAAACTCTTCAGCCAAAGTTAAGAAAAGGCAGTTGCATTATCAATGACTTTAGTACCAGAGATATTACCACATACAATCTCACCACTGACGAAAATGTGATGAGCATAGAAAAAACTGGGCTTGAGAGTCCACGTAGTGTAATTGTTCTTGCATTGCCATTTTGATTTTCTTGCTACTTGAGTCATTGGATTTATTCAAATTATTTTAAAATGCATTTCTTCCTACACACCCACAGCTTCCAGGATTGTCTCTTCAAATCAGTACATGAACCAGCGTACCTGTTTCTCATCTATCCAGACTAAACCAAAAATAACTACTTCTTGAAAAATATTTGGGTAGAGTGATTATAATCATTATTGGTTTGGTTTTTGTTAACCTTTATACTTTGTTTGAGGAAGATTAAGTCAATCCACCTGGAGTTTAATACTGTATGTTACTATAGTAACTGTATAGCCTGTTTGGCTGTGACAAAGGGGCTTCATCTCGTCCATTTCATGCTCCTGTGTCGACCTACTCCCTCCCAGTGTTTTATTATATCTGTCTTTAAGGGTATCTGCGGGAGCCACAGCTGCTGTGCTTTTGTAACAGAAAGCTGCTTTCACTGTGTGAAATGCTGGCTCTAAGAGGTCTTACAGGCTGATGGCATTATTGAATTTCAAAGCAAAGACAAACAACATTAAATTGTTTAAAGCTAATATTCATGTTTTGCTGCATACCATGTATTTTTCTAGAAATAGTATATAATCTGTTTTCCAGAAAATATGACATAATTACCATCTAATGAAATGAATGAAAGGCTAGAGACTAACCTTAAGGTGATATAACTTGAAAAGCAAACCCAAAGTATATTTAGGTCAGGAAATATGTCAAAGTGGTATACAGTCTTCTAAAAGAAATTCTTTTGTTTTGATCAAGTGATTTGATTGCCTTATTCTTTTTAAGTGTTATAGGTATTCATGTTAGCAAAACAGCCTCCTTACGTTCTATTCTTAAACCAAGTTTCAGTCTTGATCTCTTTTAAAGAAATGTGTTAGATTCTATTATTTGGAAAGATGAAACATCAATATTTGTCAAGGTGAAATTAATATAGGTTTAGCATATTCACAAATTACTTATATCAATGCACTGAGAAAATGCTTTCGAAAAGAGTTCTATTTTTCACTTTTTCTCATTTATCTAGCCAAAGCACCTCCTGGATTTGAATCTTTAAAACACTCGTCCTCCCAGTAGTGGCACGGTGTTTATTTGCCTCTGTTCTGTAACAGGCGACTTTGATGAGATTTTTTTCCAGAATATCAGTGCAGTGATTTTCCAGTTGTGTTAATTGTTGTGTTAGAAAAGTGGTGAATGTTCAGTGCTATCTTGTTAACTTGCTAAGCATCTGGTCAGCAGGGTAGTTCAGTTCCAGCAAGGCTCTTGACACCTCTGCCAAGAGTTATTGATACCTCACACACCCCAGCTGAGGCAGATTGTTTTAGTTGGGCTTCAGATTCATAGCGTAGCCTGTAGTTAGGAAAAAGAAGAAAAAAAACACAAAACACAAAACAAGTGATTGACAGCCCACACCTCCTGGGCCCTTCTTACTACCAGACACAACATCTGCTATGCCCTGTGGAGCAATGAACCAACACACACAGAGAGAGAACTGTTTCTAGTATTGTCAGGGTGGATTTTGTTTAACCCTTTGTAGTTAATCTCTGGAGAAAAGTGTGAGATGGCTTTTCTTTGGGGGTGAGGATAGGTGTAAATGTAGATTCAGGGGGAGATTAGAATGCCTTGCTTTAAAAGGAATTTTACTTAATAAAATATTACAGAAAGTGACAAAAAGAAGTCTAATATAAGTGTCTAGAAATAACCTTATTGTGCTTTTTTCATTGTCAAATGAAAGATTTGTCATATTCTCTCTCATTACTATCTCAGAATCAGGAAAACGAAACTTTCGCGGAGTGATGAATTAGTGGCAAGTGGTTTCGGCTTTTATTCATACAGTATTTTCAAGCATATATGATTTTCATTGCATCTAGATTTTAAAAATTATTCTCAAAAATTGAAAAGAGTTTAAGAAGCCAGTATTATTTGTTAAGTAGATAGAAAAGCTGCAATGTGTCCATGCCAAGGCTTATTATAAGGCAAGAATGCTGTGCATCTAACATTCTGTGAATTCCGAAGTTATAATACTAAAATATGGGAGTCTCTATATCATTTTTAAAAACTTAGTTTTTGTTATTGCCAACTCAACTACCCTGCTGATAGAATATGAAATCCTGTATTTGATAATAAATATGGTTTATTAAAAATGCATCAAGAAGCTTTCATAGACTGCCAGCAATATGTAGGAACATTTAAAGTTTTCCCCAAAGCAATTTTCAGGTTAAAGTTATTTTCACACTTTTGAAGGGCTCATTTTTGTTTCTAGGTAGTTTAAGATATCTTCTGAAACATTTTTTTATACTTTGGGCACATTAGTAAAAAAGTTTAAGAATAGGGAATCATATTGAGGTAAAATTACATAATTTCTTTGCATGTATTCTCTGATACTGGCACGAATAAAAATTAGGTTCAGAGTTTCAATGTTGAAAAAATATAGCAATGAATCTAAGAATAATGTAACACATTTCTTTTCACTTGGGCCAGTATTTGTCAAACCAGCTCTCCATCATATTGCCACGCATCAAGGGTAATACTGAGTAGCCATAATACCTCTGTTTACAATGCTTTAAGGACAAGTTATGCTACAGAAGAGCTAGTAGCATTTTGATTATGTCTTTATTACAGCAATGTAATTAGCAATGTTATTATTGTTATTCATTACTCTCACCTCTTGCCAGCATTATGTTACTCCCACATAAATTCACCCAATATTATGAACACAGAGGAATTAGTACTTGAGTTACAAGATATCATATTGCTATCACTCAGAGTTATATTAATGAATGACTGTATACATATCTGGTATTTAAGATGCATTTTCAACAAACTTGTTCTCATGCCCGGAGTTTTAGCCCAGGACAGATTATCTTCTAATAATCAAAATGTTTAAATACTTAAATGAAGATAATTTAAGATTTTTTTTTATTATTTTGAAATTTTATTATATGCTATATTCATATGTGTGCATGTTTACTGCTTACTTCTGTTTAATTGATCTATTTATCTATTACTGTTCCAATGCCACATGATTTTCATTATTGTAACTTGACATTATATCTAGATGTATGCTTGGAAAATACCTTAGTTTTGTTTTTGTTTCTTTGTCATTTTTTTCTCTTGACTATTTGTACAGACAAACTCTTCCATAGAAATTCAAAATAAAGGAAAAAGAAATTTAGGTATAATAGTTTGGTTTCTTATACGTGATCCAATCATATACTCTATCCGAAAATAGGGAATTTTGCTCATTCACACTCATTGTGATCAGCCGTATCAGATGTCTGTTATCTTATTTTGTGTTTTTCTTTATCATGAATTCTCTCTGTTTTCTTATCTTTTAATAGCTTCACTAAATTCATTTGGTCTCTATTTTGATAGCTCTATATTTGATTTCTGTTTTTTCAGTTGTTATGCTTAATTTTTAATACATATATTTAAACATATTTTCTCAAAATGTCAAAAATTTAACATTATCTTTCCGCCCTACATTTTCCTTCCTCTCTCTGACTTCCTTACCTTACTCCAACTCATTTGTTAGTATCATCTTGAATTCTGTTTTCAGATTATTGTTTAAAATGTTTCTTCCTCCTTTGCTTTATTGTCTCCTCTTTTTCCTCTTCTTGGCCTCCTCCCATTCTCTTTCTCTTTCTCTTCTCCCTTCTACTTATTCCAATTTACAATTACTAAATTTTAACAAACATTTTACTTTATTCTTCATTAGAAACTACTGGTAGATAAAAGTGTTTTCCTTCATTCTGCTTACTATTTTCATTTTTACAGTATTTTCATCATAATCATTTACTTCAATAACTTGTTTTATACCAGTGTGCAATTGTTAGCTAATTTTTATATAAGTAATTATATTTTTAATGTAAAAAAAAAACTTCTAACCTTTTAATGATCGTGTTTTACCTCATGAATCTTATTTTCTTCCTTGTCTTTCTACATGTGAAAAATATACTAAATTTGCGGTCGTTTTCTGCCTCTTCTATTGACTCTATTTCTTTGGAAAATAATGTATCTGCATTATTTGTATTTTTCTCATTTATGGTTCCACTACCCTGGGAGTTCATTTTTGGTAGAATTTCCTCTGTATCTGTGATTTTCCAGTGTTGTGGTACATTAGTTTTCTGTGGCTGCTGTAACAAATAACCACAAAGTTAGTAGCTTAAACAATAACAATGTATTGTCTTACAGTTCTATGCTTCAGAGGTCTAAAATGGATCTCCCTAGGCTGAAGTCAAGGCGTTGCCAGTGCTGCCTTGCTTTGGAAGGCTTTAGAAGAGAATTAGTTTCCTTGTTGTTTTGCTTCCAGAGGTAGCCCACATTCCTTGGCTCGCGGCCCCCTTCTTCTCTCTATCTTCGAACAGTAACAGTTGTGCTGAGTCCTCCTCCACCTGCCGTCTCTCTTCTGCCTTATTCTTCCTAATAACGTTTAAAGGCAAGCCTCTGTAATCCAGGATAATCTTCATATGTTAAGACCAACTGATCAGCAGACTTAATACTTGCTGCTTCATTTCCCCTTTGCCAGGTAATCTAACACACTCGCAGGTTCTGGGAATTGGGACATGGGCATCTTTCAGGGTGGGAGAGTGGACTGGGGAGCACATTCAAGTAGGGGCAGCAGTCTGTGGGAATGGTTGTAGCAAGCAATTTTTAACCTTTCATGCCATGGCACACATAAACTAATGATTAAAATTCTTTGGCACACCAAAAAACATTATATTTTTTGCCAATTTGGCAAAAAAAAAAAATATATATATATATATATATATATCTATATCTATATATATATAGATATAGATATAGATATATATACTTTTGATTCATTTACACCAGAGAGTTATTGTTGTGTTGGCTGTTCTCATTTTTTTATTTGACAACCTAACAGAAAAGAGTTCAGTGCCCCTGACTAAATAGTCAGGTATTGCATGCTTTAAAATTTCTTGTGGCACACTTGTTGAAAATCACTAGTTTTTGCTAATGAGATTGACCTATGTTAACCAAATGAATTCTTACCTGCCTAATTTTTCCATGAAATCTCTCAGTATTAGATCAATACAAAGGTTTTTGTTTGTTTTTAAATAAAAATATGTATTTACATATTTAATTTACTTTCATGT
Source organism: Tadarida brasiliensis (assembly GCA_030848825.1). Lineage (NCBI taxonomy): Eukaryota > Metazoa > Chordata > Mammalia > Chiroptera > Molossidae > Tadarida > Tadarida brasiliensis. Next base: position 56,773,546 of record CM061262.1, on the reverse strand, counting down.
TCTGTGTTTGAGGTAGAAGTAGCAAATTCTAACATGTCCTTAAATTAATAATTAGAAGACGAGAAACCAGAATTTATATGTATGAACCATTAGGTTAGAAGAAAATAAATAGTTTATATAGAAAATATTGGGAAAAGGAACCAACAAAGGAAGAATAAGAAAGAAAATATATTAAATGAAACGTAAACTCACGACCAAACATATTAGTTAGGAAAATATAAATCCAGTTAGATTATATTTTAAAATTGAATGGAAAAGATTTTAAAAATCATGCATTTTGATAAGATTAAGAGGGAATCACCTAACACAATAAAAGATAACTAGGTTGAGATAAAAGGAATAAAATGTAGCATAAATACAAAAGAAAAGCAGAGATCACAATATTAATATCAAAGTTTAAATTAAGTGGAAAACAATAGATAAAAAGATTATTTTTAGATAATTTTTGTGTTTTATTATATAGAATTTCAGGTTTTATTTGTGATCCAATTATGTTTATAAATATTCCAGTATTTATTTAAGAATATTAGTCCTGGCCAGTTTGGCCCAGTAGTTAGAGCATCGGCCAGTGGACCGAAGGATTTCATGTTAAATTCTGGTCAATGGTGCATACCTGGGTTGCAGGTTCGCTTTCCGGCCCCAGTCAGGGTTGTGTCGGAGGCAACTAATCGATGTGTTTCTCTCACATTGATCTCTCTCTCTCTCCTTCTCCCTCTCTCTCTTCCTCTCTCCCCCCTTTTATCCCTCCTTCCCTTCTACTCTTTCTAAAAATCAATGGAAAAACATCCTCAGGTCGAGGATTTATAAAATATATATATTAAATCTGTACAAATTAAAATTATCTTGTTTTATATTATATCAAATTTTATGTTATTCAAGAATCAAGTAAAAGGACAACACAATTTAAAATATCTTAAAGACAAGGATTAATATAATACAAAATGATTTTACTCTATAAAAAATCTTACATAAGCAATAGAATACTAACAAAATTGATTTAGCTACAAATAGAACCTCAAATTCCACAGAGTACATGCAGAACACATTCTCTGACCATACTGCAGTAAAATAAAACATTAATATAAATATTAAAACAAAAACTACATATAATATACTTTTTAAATCTATTATGAAACTCTTAAAAAAACAAAAATGTAATTAGAAGCTCTTTAAAAAGAACAATAACGGGAAAATTTCTGTCATCTCTTATGACATATTGCCAAAGTTTACTCAAATGAATATCCAGAACATTGAATATGTTATCAAATAAAAATATGGAAGTGAATAATTTAAACATTGAACACTAGAAATCAAGTGCAAAACAACATTTATTAAAAATATAATAAAATACACCAAGAATTTAAAAAGCTCAAAAGTGTAAACTTGATATATCCAAAAACTTGTTTTTTATAGGGGAAATGGAATAGGAAAATTTTTAGTTCACAATCCAAAACCTAATCTAAGAAAGGGAATAAAATTTTTTTAACGATATTAAAAATTATGGGTCTATGTGTATACATATTTTTAATTAATTTGAACCCTTGCTATAATAAATATAAATGACCATGTTTGACTAATAAAAAATAAATATCCTGAAAATTTTTCAAATAATTAACTCTAAAACAAAGTACAAATTTTTCCGACTTTTTCAAATATAGGAATTGCTATATTTTATTTTTAATGTCGTAGTGAAGTATGTAAAGATGTTGTCACTAATGATGCAAGAAATTTATAAAATTTACATAAAAATAGACCTATATCTTTTATATAAACAATTAAAAATCATAAATCAAATATGACCAGACTACAAACCATATATTTAAAAAAAATTATATCCTACTAAGTTTATCTCTAAAATGTATTTTTTACAAATGTTACAAATTAATACAATGTAACAATCTTAATATATGTTGAAAAGTTATTTGACATATATTTTATATTCATTTCTGACTAAATCGAAACAATATTAACAAAACATTAAAACAAACAAAGCAATAAATAGAATATATACTTTCCTAACATAACAAGGAATAATAAGGAATATAAATATTTATTATTTATATCTACTTTAAGCTATTAGCCTACATTATTTTAATAGAGAATTATTGCAGTCATTTCAATGAAATAAAGGTAGGAGTTCCAAAAGTTACCACTATTTTTTTTTTTTTTACATTTTGCTCCAGATAATAGTATATATAATAATACAAGAAAAAAAGGTAAACAATAATTAGACAAAGAAAGACAGAGAGAGAATAAAAGAGTATTGTTATTATTTATATATGATTTTGCAAAGCAAAAAGGATTAACTAGTAAAATATATTAAAAATAGATCAAAAACACTGCCTCTGAAAGCATATAAATACCAACAGATTTTCTACATCCAAGTTGAAAATTAAATGGGAGAAAAAATGATTTCCTTTTAAACAGCAACCCAACTATAAAATATCTGGAAATTAACTTAGATGCAAATGTGTATCTAAAAGAAAAAACCGAAATCTTACCAATAGGTATAAAATACTGGCAAAAATGAATATACTTCTCACATTCTCATAGTGGAAGACTGAGTAATCTAAATATGTAAATCTATAGCGCCAGGTGGGTGGCAGGTGACTTATCAGGGGATCATTCTGTAAGTTCTGTAAATGTCTAACCACTATGTTGTACACCTGAAACTAATATAATATTGAATGTCAACAGTAATGGAGAAAATTAAAATCAAAATAGAAAAAATAAAGATGTATATTTATCCGAAATTAATTTATACATAATGCAAATCCAATCATTATTCAAAGGGATTTTTAGAATTTTATTGTGATTGGGATGGAAAAAAAGAATGGTAATAGACAATAAAATGTTAGAAAAAGAAGACAATTATAAAGAGGAATTTACATGATGACATATCAAATAAATATTGCATAGTTACATTTATATAAACAGAATTAACTGCAGTAAGAATATATCATCCATGGAAAATAATAAGTCCAGACATGGATTCAAGTGTGATCTTGTCAATCAGGTCTATTCTAACCACATTATTTAATATTAGGATTTATCTTAACCTTGTTTTTTATCATCTAACGAATTATTTAAGTTTCTTGTTTATTGCTTGATTCCATCCATTAGAATGTACAAGATAGCTTTTTGGTGTTTACAAATATATTCAAACAGTACTTGAAGTTCCAAACAAATATATATTTTAACAAATATATAGTTTAACAAATTACTTCAAAGCCATTGGAAAGAATAGATTAATCCATATATAGTGCTGGCACATTTTTTTCAGTTATAGTTGGCATATAATATTATATTTTTTTCAGTTTACAGCATAGCGATCAGACATTTAAATACTTAAAAAGTGTTCACCCCAATATGTCTAGTACCCATCTGACACCATACATAATTATTACAGTATTATTGACTATATTCCCTGTGTTTACTTTACATCCCCATGACTATATTTATAATAGGCAATTTGTACTTTCTAATCTCTATCACCTTTTTAGCCCATTTCCCCAATACCCTCCCATCTGCCAATTATCAGTTTGTTTATTATCTGTTATCAGTGGGTTTTTTTCTGTTTTGTTTGTTCATTTATTTTGCTTCATAGATTCCATGTATAAGTGAAATCATATGGTATTTGTCTTTCTCTGTCTAACTTATTTCACTTAGCATAATATTCTCTAGGTCCATCCACTGTGTTGCAAATGACAAGATTTCATTCTTTTTTATAGCTCAGTAATATTCCACTGTATATGTGTACCATTACTTCTTCTTTTTTTAATATTTCACAATTTTTTAAATTAATTTACTTTTGTTACAGACGTTTCTCCTTTTTTCCCCCATTGACACCCTCCTCCCCCTCCCTCCCTGCCCCGTCCTCAGTTTTGTTGTCCATGTCCATTGGTTATGGGTACATGCTTACAAGTTCTGTGGTTCATCGCTCCCCTCCCCCACCCCCTCTTCTGGCAATTGTCAGTCTGTACCCTACTTCCACGTCTCTGGGACTACCCTGTTCCTCAGACTGTTATGTTCATTATATTCCAGAAATAAGTGAGACCATATGATATTTGTCTTTCTCTGCTTGGCTTGTTTCACTAAGGATAATAGTTTCCAGGTCCTCCCATGTCGTCTCAAAGGATAAGAGATCTTTCTTTCTTACAGCTGCATAGTACTCCATTGTGTATATGTACCACAGCTTTTTTTTATCCATTCATCTACTGATGGACACTTGGGCTGTTTCCAGATCTTAGCTATTCTAAATAGCGCTGCTATGAACATGGGGGTACATATATTCTTTCTGATTGGTGTTTCAGACTTCTTAGATATATTCCTAGGAGTGGGATCACTGGGTCAAATGGTAATTCAGTTTTTAATTTTTTATGGTCTTCAATTCGAAATCTAATTTATTAGATATGAGTATTGCTACCCCAGCTTTTTTTCCATCCCTTTACTTTCAACCTATGTGAGTCTTTTGTTGTGAGGTGGGTCTCTTGTACCAACATATATGTGAATCATGCTTTCTTATCCAGTCAGCTACTCTGTGCCTTTTTATTGGAGCATTCAATCCATTTACATTTAAGGTGATTATTGATATGTACTTATTTATTGCCATTTTTGTTCAGTGTGGTTCTATTTTCCTTCCTATTTCTTCTACTAATTACAGCAGTCCTTTTAACATGTCTTGCAGTGCTGGTTTGGTGCTAATATATTCCCTTAGCCTCTTTTTGTCTGGGAAGCTCTTAATTTGACCTTCTATTTTGAATGATAGCCTTGCTGGATAGAGTAGTCTTGGATTCAGATCCTTGTTTTTCATGACCTTGATTACTTCATGCCTTTCCCTTCTGGCCTGTAGTGTTTCTGTTGAGAAGTCAGATGATAGCCTTATGGGGGTTCCTTTGTACGTAACCTGTTGCTCATCTCTTGCTGCCTTTAGGATTCTCTCTTTGTCTTTAATTTTTGGCATTTTTTTTATTATGTGTCTTGGTGTGGGCCTGTTTGGGTTCTTCTTACTTGGGGCTCTCTGTGCTTCTTGAACTTGAATGCCTTCTTCCTTCACCAGGTTAGGAAAGTTTTCTGTCACTATTTCTTCAAATATATTCTCTAACCTTTGCTCATTTTCTTCTTCTTTGGGGACTCCTATGATGCGAATGTTATTACATTTCCAGTTGTCCCACAGTTCTCTTAAGCTATCTTTCTGTTTTTAAATTGTTTTTTCCTTTTGGTTTTCTAATTGATTGATTTTTTTCTACTCTGTCTTTTAATTCACTGATCCGGTCCTCCGCTTCCTGTACTCTGCTAGTCAGTCCTTCCAATGTGTTCTTTATTTCTGCTATGTCATTCTTTATTTCCACTTGGTTGGTTTTCATGGTATCGATGTCCTTACTCATGCTGTTTAGTTTCCTCAAGATCATGGCTCTGAACTATACCTCTGATAATTTGCTTAACTGCATTTCATTTATCTCATCTTCGGTAGAGTTCTCTTGTTCTTTCATTTGGGATCTGTTTCTTTGTTTCACCATTTTTGCTATCCCAGTGGGTTTTGGAGCCTGCCAAATGTTCCCTGTGGGTGTTGGTGTTCTGCTATTTGTGGCTCCCTCGACTGGGTTTGGATGAGCGTGGAGGGCCCTCCTTAAACACCACTGTCAAGTCTCACTTTCCTGGGTAGATTTACAAGCTCAGGAAAGGTTCAGTTATGCTCTAGTTTTTTGCCTGGAGGCTATTAGCCTCAGTTACTTGAAAAGCCTTAGGATCTCAGTTGAATGAGAAACTCCCTCAGGTGTTTATAGTGTAAGAGGATTTCCCGAGGGTGGGGCCGATGCTGGTTGTTAATGAGCCTCAATTTGCATTTCTTTGCCTCACCTGTGAATCTCTGAGGGAGGGGCTGCCACAGCTCCCCGAAGGAGCAAACTTCGCTGCCGTTTTGTGTAACCGGGAAGGAGCAGGCTGGCCACCACCGTCCTTTGTGGCTGCGGCTCAGCACAAACTCTGAGCACCCTCCAAATCCCAGGTGTCCCCACAGAGTTCCAGTCCAGTCCGCCCTCCCTCTCCCGGAGCCCCAGGTGAGTGGCTGTGGCTATTTAGTGCTCTGTCCCAGCCCTCTGCCCTGTGGAGCAGCTTGGGGTCTTAACCGGAGAGCAGGCTCCGCTGCTGCTCACAGCTAAGGCCGCTGCTCACAGCCGAGGCCGCTGCTGTCCGTGGGCTCCCAGCCCGCCACCCTCATGCACCTCCGCAGATCCTACCAGGCTCATTCAGTGTCCCTGGTTGTATGGTCCTCTCCTGCTTCTTTTCTGTTGCTTTTTCGTGAGGACTTGTCTTTATTTTAGTTGTAATTCCCATTTGGTCCTGGGAGATAGTCTGTGTAGCTTCCATTCACTCCACCGCCATTTTCCAATTCCATAACTTCTTTATTCATTCATCTATTGATGGACACAGGCTTGCTTCCATATCTTGGCTATTGTAAATAATGCTGCAGTGATCATAGGGTTGCATATATGTTTTTGGATTAGTGTTTTGAATTTTTCACATAAATACTCAGAAGTTGAATTGTAGTTCTATTTTATAGTTTTTTAAGATCCTCTACATTTTTGTCCATAGTGGCTGCACAAATTTACTATCCCACTAACAATGCTCGAGGGTTGCCTTTTTTCACATCCTTGCCATCATTTGTTAGTTGATTTTTTGATGATACATACACATTTTGACAGGTATGAGGTAATATCTCAGTGTGGTTTTGGTTTGCATGTCCCTGAATATTAGTGATGTTGATCATCTTTTCATATGTCTGTAAGCCATCTGTATGTCCTCTGCAGAAATGTCTGTTCATGTCCTCTGCCCATTAACTAATCAGATTGTTTTCTTGACATTGAGCTGTGTGAATTCTTTATATATCTTGGATATTAACCACTTATTAGTTATAGAATATGCAAATATCTCCTCCCATTTGTAGGATGCCTTTTTCTTTTGTTGATGTTTTCCTTTGTGGTCAAAACCTTTTTAGTTTTATGTAGTCCCATTTGTTTATTTTTATTTTGTTGTCTTTGCTCTAGAAAACATATTCAAAGCAATATTGCTAAAACCTATGTGAACAAGTTTATTGCCTCTGTTTTCTTCTAGGCATTTTATGGTTTCAAGTTTTACATATAAGTCTTGAACCCATTTTGAGTTTATTTTTGTACATGGTGTAAGAAAGTGGTCTAATTTCTTTCTTTCCTTTTTTTTTTTTTCATGAATCTGTCCAGTTTTTCCAATACCATTTATAGAAGAAACTGTCTTTACCCCATTGTGTATTCTTGCCTCCTTTTTAGTAAATTAATTGACCACATTGACATGGGTTTATTGCTGGGCGCTCTCATCTATTCCATTGATCTAGATGTCTGTTTTTATGGCAGTACCATGTTCTGACTCCTGTGGCTGAAGTATACTTTAATTTCAGGTAATGTAATACCATCAACTTTGTTTGTCTTTCTCAATATTTCTTTGGTTATTCAGGGTCTTTTGTGGTTTCATATAAAATATAGGGTTATTTGTTCTAGTTCTGTGAAAAATGCCATTGGTGTTTTGATTGGGATTGCTTTAGGTAGTATGGATATTATAATGATTTTAATTTTTCTATCCATGAACATATTGTAACCTTCTATTTATTTGTTTATTCTTTAATTTATTTCTTCAAAGTCTTGTAGTTTTCCTAGTACAGGTTTTATATCTTCTTGGTTAAATTTATTTCCAGGTATTTTATTCTTTTTAATGCAGTTGTAAATGGGAATGTTTTCTTAATTTCTCTTTCTGATAGTTCATTCTTGGTGTTCAAAAATGCAACCAATTTCTGAACATTAATTTTGTATCCTGTTGCTTTACCGAAATCATTTATTAGTCCTAACTGTTTTGTTTTGTGGAATCTTTAGGTTCTCTATGTAGAGTATCATCTCATTTGCAAGCAATGACAGTTTTACTTCTTCCTTTCCAGTTTGGATGCCTTTTATTTATTTTTCTTGTTTAATTGCTATGGCTAGAACTTCCAATACTATGTTGAAAAAAGTAGTGAAAGTGAACATTCTTGTCTTGCTCCGGAACTAAAAAAAAAAGCTTTCAGTTTTCACCGTTAAGGTACGGATATGTCATATAGGGCCTTTTTTATGTTGCGGTGTTTCCACTAGCCCCACTTTACTAAGAGTTTTCTTTTGTTTTTTTAAATCATAAATGAATGTTCGATTTTTTCAAATGCTTTTTGTATGTATTGATATGATCATACTGTTTTTATTCTTCATTTTGTTTGGTATATCACACGAATTAATTTGTAAAAAATGAACCAACCTTGTATCCCATGAATGAATCCCACTTAATCATGGTATATGATCTTTTTTAATGTATTACTGAATTTGGTTTGCTAATATTTTGTTGAAGGTTTTCCCATAGTACTGGTACATTTGATTGGCTATTTGACTTAAAATTGAGATATGCCAATAAGTACAATTAGCTCATACCATATATAATACAATTAATGGACTAAATAATGAATGAGTTAAATTATATTTTAAAATACAACAAAAGAAAATTACTTTTAAAATGTATACATTATATATTGAACTTCTATTGTTGAAAAGAGCTTATTTAGATAGCTCAACTTTAGAACATAGTAATCAATGCCACTAGTGAATCAATGCCCACTAGTGAAATTTCCCAATAGTGAAAAATCTTTCACTCTGCTGTTATATAGTTTTCTTCTATTTTAAGCTGCTTTTGTAGACTTTTCTTGCACTTTTTATCATTAAAACTTGCTATCTCATTACAAATTACATGAAGTACCAGATAAAATATATTTGATGGACAAGAGTAATACAAAGATTTCAACCTTTGGCAATAACAGAATAACTAATACTAGAGTTAACCCCCTGGTGTAAATAAAAATAAACTGAACAAGTTATATAGTAAAACAATGTTCAGACATTGGATAACACACAGTAGAGGCTTGTGATCTGAGAGAAAGAAAATGCATTAGATGAGATTCATTATTGTTCTGGCTTTGCACCGGAGCACAATCTGGGCACTACCTGGACTTATATGTGGAAAAGTGGAGTCAAAACAAAGCAGTCCTTTCCACTTATCTGGAAGACAAACACTGGAATTTGGTTACACTTAGGACTTCTGGTGTCTAACAGGGTATGGTAATGGAGAAAAGGAGCTGTACAGGTATGGAGTTCCAAAAATCAGCAAAAGGATCCCCTCACTTGTTTATCTGACTGGGGAAAGGATAATGAGTAGATCTAAATCTTACAAGGGCTGGCAAAGAACACTTGCTAGAGATCTGGGAAATGAATGGAATCTGAGGATATTATAGTGACAGGAGGCATAGATTTTCTAACTAACTGGAGTGAAGAAACCTCCTTAAAGACACCAAAACACTTGATGACAACCCAGAGAGGCCACTCTGGAGAAGAGACACTACTATAAACCTAAAGGAAGTGCTACTATAGACACAACCTAATGAATCTAAAAGACAAGACGCAGAAGAATCAAGCTGATCACCAAGTCTATCCCTTGTAAATTAAGTGCCTGCCAGAACAAAACACATCACTCTCTAAAGAAAGTCAACAAAATACAGACTTTCAACAATGTAGAATACACAGTTTCCAGCAAACAATAAAAATTATTAATTATGCAAAGACGAAATTGTCACCTCTGACCAGAATAGAAGCAGTTACTTAGAAATGATTTTGAAATGATCCAGGCATTGAAATTAGCAAAAACAAACAAAATAAATAGCAAGTGTGTTAATGTGATTGTTATAATATCATAGCTATGGCCTTAATTCAAGGCCCTAAAAGAAAATATGGTCATAATAAATAAACAAATAGAGAATCTCATCAGAGAAGTACAACTTATAAGAAAGAATCAAATAAAAGTCCTTAACATAAAATTATATGAATCTACTGAATGAATTTAATACCAATTTGAAGATGGCAGACAAAGGGTTAGTGAACCTGAAAGAGGTCCATAGAAATGATCCAATCTAAGGAACAAATGAAAAACAAAGATTGAAAAAGAAAATAGACAGTATATTAATAACCTAGGAATATTATCAAGCAATATCCTAAATGTTCCAATTTGATGACTAAATATCTACTTGTAGATCCAAGAATCTCTGTGAACTTGAAGCAGAATAATACACAGGCAACATAAAACACTGACTAAAATAAAAGATAAATTGAAAATCTTGGAAATAGCCAAAGAAAATAACACATTACATAAAATAGAACAATCATCAAAAAATAGTAGGCTTCTCATCAGAAAAATTGGAGAAAAGGATAATGAAACATCTTTCAACAATATAATTATTAAACTAAAATTCTATCTGCAGTGAAAAACTATTTTAAAACAGTATTGTCCAGTAAAGACATTTCCAGAGAAGCAAAAAACTATAAAATTTCATTGCCAGCAGACCTGCTCTATAAGAAATGTTCAACAAAGTTCTTCAAGTTGAAGGGAATTGCCACAAGATGGAATCTCTACAGCAAAGAATGTAGATCATCAGCCCTGGCCAGTTTGGCTCAGCAGTTAGAGCATCAGCCTGCAGACCAGAGAGTCCCAGGTTCGGATCCCACTAAGGGCATGTACCTTGGTTGCAGTTTGTCCCCAGCCCTGGTTGGGGTCGTGTGGGTGACAGCCAGTTGATGTATCTCTCTTGAATTGATGTTTCTCTCTCTCTCTCTTCCCCCCTCCCTCACTCCTGCTCTGTCTGAAGATAAATGCAAAAATGTCCTCAGGTGAGGATAATAAATAAATAAGTAAATAAATAACAAATTTAAAAAAAGAATATTGATCATCAAAACTAGAAAACATAAGAATAAATATGAAAAGTTATGTTTTTCCTCTTAAATTTTAAAAGCAAAATTTTGTTTTAAAGAAAAATTGTGTTTAAAATAAAATAGAAAAATTTGTATTGTGGACTTTATATGTAGAGATACTAACTATATGTGTGTATGTGTGTGGATAATAGCACAAAGCTAACAAGGGCAAACAAAACTTTATTGTTCAAATGATCTCATGTTTACATGAAGAAGCACAATATTAACCTGAGTAGATTTTGACTTACACATATTATAACTTGTACAGTAACTATTTTAAAAACACAATGCCATGTATTGTAGATACAAAGCCAATAAAGGAAATAAAATAGACTAAAAATATATTTTAAAAAGAAAACAATAAAGGAAAAGAGAAAAGGACAGATAGGCATAACTTAAATAATACTAAATTGAAAGATATAAGTAATAAGTCTATAAAAAAGCATGAATCAGCTCTAGGCTGTCTGCAAGAGGTGAATTTTTAAATATATACACCAATAGAATGAAAGTAAAAGAACAAAAGAGTTATATCACACAAATTATAAGCATAAGAAAGCTGAATATGGACTATTAATACCAGAGAAAACAGATTTTAAAACAGGGTTTATGAATAGAGCGAAAGAGGTTAATTTCACAATAATGAAAGAGTCAATTCATCAAGAAGACATAACAATCATAAGTGATGTCGTCTACCAAGAAAGCCTCAAAATGTATAAAGCAAAAGTCGACAGAACTAAAGAGTGAAAGAGAAATCAAAAGACATAGTTAAAAATTTTAATGTACCTCCCTAGAAAAACTGGACAAAATAATGTCATATAGAAAATCTGAAAAGCACTGTCTACCATCTTAACCTAATTGGTCTTTACAGACCACTCATACAGTAGCTGAAGAATACACATGGTTATGATTGCTCATGAGCCATTTACCTAGGTAGACCATATGCAGGAACAGAATTGACCATAACAGAGTTAAATTAAAAATAAACAAAAACTAAAAATCCCCAAATATTTTTATATAAAATACTTTACTTCTAAATAATCCATAGGTCAAAGGACAAATTACAAAGGATATTAGAATATATCAAAAAATGAATAATAAAATATATCAAATTTATGGGTAGTACCTAAAGCAGGGCTTAGAATTTAAGTCTATAGCTTTATATGGGAAGAGATTAAATGTTTAAAATAAACAATCCAAATGTTCAACACTAATCCATAGTGTTAAAGATGAACAAATTATATCCAAAATGCATAGTACAAGAAAAGTAAAGATAAAAGAAATGTATTAAAAAGAGAAAATTAACAAAACCAAATCAATTCTTTAAAAAAGATTGGTTTTTTCCCCACACCAAGAAAATTATGGTTTTCAACATGATTTTTCCATCTCTGACACAAACTAGGTGTCCAGTAACTGAATTCAATTTTCACACTAACTAACTACCCAGAGTCAGCATCAGACTCCACAGGTTTAAAGGCTCAATCCTATAAGACTGACCTCACTTCAGACTCCAGCCACAGGTATCAAGTCCCAAGGTTAGCCACACTTCGGTCTGACTTGGCTACAAAGTCTTGGGTTCCCACAACACCCCTCCTCAGGTTCAATAATTTGCTAAAAGGCTCACAGAATTCAGGAAAATACTACACTAAACATTATAGTTTATTATAAAGGATACAAGTGAACAGCCATAGAAAGAAGCACATGAGCAAGTTCTGGAAGGGTCCCAAGTTCAAGAGCCCGTGCCCCCATGGAGTTGGGATATCTCACCCTCCTGGCATATGGATGTGTTCACCAACTCAGAAGCCTCCCAAACTCTGTTGTTTAATAGTTATTAATGGAGGTTTCACTATGTGGACATGATTGACTAAATCATTGGCCATTGGTAATTAACTCAATCTCCAGCTCCTCTCCCTTCCATATAGGTTGGGGTGTGGGGCTGAAAATTCAGAACTTCTAATCAAGGCTTGATCTTTTTTTATTGCCATTCCTCATCCTGAGACTATCTAGAACAAGAGATGCTGCTATCACCCTTATCCCCCAGAAAATTTCAAGGCTTCCAAGAGCTCTATGCCTGGAAAAGGGACAAAGATTTTTTTTTAATCATACTACAAAGATGAATAAAATTGATAAAATATGAGGGGACCTCATCCCTAAAAAAAGAAAGCAAACCCAAAATAGTAATATCACACAAGAAAGTGTTCTCACTACAGATTTTACAGATGAAGAATAATAAGAAAATATTATGAATTAATCTATTCAATAAATTTGACAACATAGATGAAATGGATGAATCCCTGAAAAAAAAATTTTCAAAAACTAACACAAGATGAAATAGAAAATTTGAATAGCCACATATCTAATAAAAAGTGGAATTTATTATTTAAAACTAAATATAAATAAAATATTCTCATAAAAAAAAACACAAGGCATGGATGATTTTACTGGATAAATCTACCAAGAATTTTAGAAGTGCCAATCTTACACAAAATGTTTCAGAAAGTAGAGAGGGAGACAACACTTTCAAATTTATGAAGGCAGGATTATTTAAAACCTGACAAAAACACTACAAAAAAGAAAATGCCTAAAACCAACATCCATTATAAAGATGTAAAAGTTCCTAATGTAACCACTCAGAAACATCATTTCTTTAACATGACCCTTTCTCCTTTCTTTCCATCCACTCCCTTCCTTAATCATTAAGCCCTTAGGTTATCAGTTTCTGGTCAGCATCAATTTTTCTTAAGAACAAAGCCTCAGGTGTGTTGATCACAGAAACTGTATCAATCAAGCTAAAGATAATATCTTGACTTCAGTTGTGTTTCAGCCCCAGGTCCATGAAAGAGGAACAACCATCCAGACCACACCCTCATGAAACCAGACAGAATAATGCCATGGCTGACATCAGGACCTGATACAATGATCAGCTACTCCCTACCCTGGCCCCAAACAATCAGTAGAACCATGATGCCAATTCCTTTAGCCACCATTATTAAGGATGTTTCCCCTATATAACCCTTCCCTTGGAAGCCATCTGGAGACAGATCTTTGAGCAAAGGCTCACCCATGACTCTGGTGTGGCACCATTTTCTTTAAACCTTTACTTTTTTGGCTGCAAACTCCTGTTTGCTCTTGATTGGATTTTGATACACACGGGCAAACAGACCCCTTTAATTTCGTAACACTAACAGAATTTGTTATCTGAGAGAGGATGAGACCTTGGTTCTTGTCTTCTTGAAGGAAAGAATCAAGAGACAAAGTGTAGAAAAGAAAGCAAGAATTTATTGACCACAGCAAAAACACACTTAGGACAGTGAAACAAGGAAGGGCATAGAAGAAGTACCAGGAGAGCCTAGGCTGGGCTTCTTTGGCTCACTGGGAAGTCAGAGAAAAGGGACCCTTGGAGACAGATACAGAGAGTCAGCCAAGGATGAGCTGCCACTGTGCATTGCTCCCCTGGTTGCAAGTCTCCTGGGGTCGCTTAGAGTTTAGGCGATGCATACCTGTGGGGGAAGGAGAGAGTGACGGGAATGGAACCGCATGTTCCCTGGAGGGAGAGCATACGGGGACCTTTGTTTTCAGGGATGTTAAAGGCTGGGCATTTAGGGGGTGGGTTTAGGGGAGGATTGATATAATATTCATCAGTTTAGTACCAAAGTGAGATTTATTCTCTTAATTTGTCCTTGGGTGTGGTTGGCAAATGGCACTAATTGGATTTATGTTGTTTGTCTCCCTGAGTAGGGTGATTTAACTATTTACCCTCTGGTTGGGGAGGAAAAGCACAAACCAGTTACTCTTAAGTGATCTTGGTTTAGGGAAGATAGGATTTACTAGGTGGCTGCAAACTGCTGTTTGACTATCTGTCTTAGTTTCCCTGTTCCCCTTGTCCTGGAATTTTCCTAGCTTCTTAGTATCCCATAATAAATATTAGTAAATGAAGCCAGTAAAATACAAAAAGATAATAGGTCCTTTGTAAATGGGGTTTCTTCAAGTAATGAGAAGTTGTTTTAACATTTGAATATCAATTATGGATTCATTATATTAATAGATTTAAAGAGAAATAGTTCGGATGTCTGTTTTTAGCACTTCTATTCCATTTCATGTCAGTTAAGCAAGAAAAAGAAATAAATATAAAGTTTGGAAAGGAAAAATAAAATGTGTCTTTAATTGCAAATAACATCATTTTCTACATAGAAAATCTCAAGGAATTTATAAAACAACTACTAGAACTAGTAGGTGAATTTAGCAAAGTTGCGGGGTATGAGATTAATATATAAGCAGCATAGAAAATAAATTAAAAATCACTCCCTTATACAATAGAAACAAGAAACATTTCGTAATAAATTTAACAAAGGATTGCAAAACCTTTAAACACACACACAAAAATCACAAAACATTCCCAAGAAAGAAAAATCTTAATTAATGGAGAGATACACAGTGTTTTGGATTAGACTATTCAAAATTGTTAAAATGTTAATTCTCCATCCTCCCCTAATTGAACTATAACTTAAACACAATCCAATGTAACTTAACAACAAACTTTTCTTGTAAAAATATAAAAGCTGACTCAAAATGTATTTGGAAATGCAAAATAAATTACCAAAAAGTCTTGGGGGAAAATAAAAACGGAGGACTTACATAATCTAACTTCAAGTTTTACTACAAAGTTACAGTAATTAAGACATCTTGACTTTGTTTCATGATAAAAAATAGATCAATGGAAAACCTAGAGTCCAGACATAGGTCCACACTTAATACAGCACAATTCATTTGCCCAAAGGCACTAAAACAAATCATTGGGGAAAGTATTTTCAACAAACAAAACTGAACAACTGAATATCTATATGAAAAAACATGAAGCTCAAACGCTACTCAATCAAACATAAAAATTAGTTTGAGATATATTATAATCTAAGTGCTAAAACTAAAGTCATAATAGTTCTAAATGCAAACAAAAGAGGCTATATTAGCAAAATGAGGTAAGCAAATCTTTCTTAGACATGACATTTTATTTTCTTACTAGAAGAAAATAAAATGAACAAGAATGACTAATACATTTGGAAAAATATAAATTATAGCCATAATGAGATGCTACTATACTGCCAAATGACTGAAGTTAAAACAAATGAAAATACTATGTTTGAAGCATTTGAACTCACACACTGCCACTGAGAGTGCAAATGGTACAACCATTTAGGAAAAGATTTTAACAATTTCTTTAAAAGTTAAAAATTATATCTCCCATATGACTTAGTAATTCCACTATTATATATTTTCCAAGATAAGTAGAAACATGTCTAAAAAAGGTTTTAAAGAATGATTTTGGCATTTTGGTCATAAAAGCTGAAAGAGTGTCTTGAATAAGCCACTGTGGTTTAAGAATTATTTTGAGGTGAAGTCTTTAGCATTCCTGAAATCCCCTATCTGCCTAAAAACAGATCCCCCCATCACCCCCCAAATTCAGTTGTTATAAATCCTTCTCCAGGAGCAGCTCCAATCTTATCTTCTGAAGTCCTTGATTCACACCAAAACAGACATTGTCACAAAACTATGATATCTCCTATCCATTCTCTTAATTAATAATGATAGTAAATAAATAATACAAATGAATTATGTCATTGATTAAAATAAGTATCAACAAGTCATTTGAAACAAATAAATAAATAGGTGAATAAGGAAAGTTCTTCCTTACAGTAGAACTTTGACTAGTAATTATAAAAGAAATAATGGAGTTGGAAAATCACCAATAGATGCTAAAAATAGTGGGTAAAATTTTGACAAGAGACCGAATAGTTACATAGACACAAAGAGTCTTCTTACAGATTAGACTCAAACGATCTCCATATAAGTTATGTACTAATTACAAAGAAGAAAGCAGTAACTGTAGAGTTAGAGAAACCTACTTATATAACACAATACAATATTTACTAAGTGATGAAAGTTAACATCACTAAATTTGGGTCTTGTGCTTATAGTTATAATGCACTTAGGAAAGCACATCTGTGTTATTCCTGCCAAAGATACAAGATATAAATTTCATCATAAGGAAATATTAGACAATCCCAAATTGAGGAATATTTTACAAAATCACTAGTTTGTACTTTTCAAAACCTCAAGATCAAAAAATAAAGAAGGCCCAGCAGCTCTTCCAGATGAAAGGATTCTAAAGATCCATAGCATTATGTGATACCAGACTGAACCTACACTGGGAAAAATAGTTATAAAGGGCATTGTGTGTCAATTCAAAACTTTGAATATGAACTGTTGATGAGATAATAGACTTATATTCCTGTAAAATTCTGTGGTTTTGATCATTTTACTATATTTTAAGAGAATGTCTCTGTTCTTTGGAAGACCTACTCAAATATTTAAATGTAACAGGAAACAATGTCTCCAACTCTGTTTTAAACAGTTCAGAAAAAAATATGTATTATGTTCAGATGACAGATAGAATCACAAAATAATTGAGGCAAAAAGTAAACAATTAGTAAATCGAGATAAAGGGCTTATTAGAGTCTCAGAAATATTATTGCGACTTTTCTGTTAGCCTGATATATTACTAAAATAAAAACTTACAAGAAAAGTCATACACAATCACTAATTTGAGCAATCATAAATACTCTTTCAATTTTGCTAAGTATAATGTTAACTTTTGCAAACACTTTTTAGAAAGGCATATCCAAGATTATCCTAAAGCTAACTGAAAATTGTATATAAACTTTATAAGGATATTTTTAACAATACAGCATGTATGCATATTATTTATGGAATTATATTTTTACTTTTATAAAATTTATAGTTAAAAGGGGGTCCCTCTATAATTTGCATCTTGTTTCCTCTGTAATCTGTCTGTAATATGATGATTTTTCATGGACACTATATCAATATCATATTGAAAATTTAGAAATTGTGATTCAACAGCTCTTAGATACTTTATATTTATATGATTTCTAAATTCAGATTATTCTATTTTATTACTTTTTAGCTTATGCCATGCACATTATTCATTTGTAACTTTGCTCTTCTGTGGTTTTATTCAATAAAGTGTTCTGTTTGGTAATAAAATGTGTTGTGCTTCAACAACACAGGTTTTCTTCAGAAACTCAGACATCAGAGCAAAACACATGGGTTGAGCCACTTTGGACTGAAAACAAAACAAAACATTGAAATGACCTACTTTTACTATTTCACAATTCTCTTTTTTCTAGACCACAACTTCCTTCAGTTGATTCAATCTAAATAATGCATTGTTTATTAAGTACAGTCATTCATAAAGCAAGCATACAGTGTTGTGCTTATTGCATTAAAGTTTAATATGGCATGGTGTATGAGTCAGAGGAGTATATTCATAAACAATAATAGTAATAACTTAAAAAATGGAAGGTAACAGATTTAAGTACATCACTTTCTTTCTAAAACAAAATCTAGTTCATCATTCTCATTGTTAAGTGAATTACAAGACATTTTAAAACAAACATTTTGTCCTTTATTAACTTATTTTTCTAGAGTGTCCATAACTTGTCATTAGACATGTGAAGTTATTTTTAATTAATCAAAGTTAGAAATTATCTGTGTCACAGATACTTCTACCAAATAGCTATCAAAGATAGTATCCAGAACATATGACACATATATAGATAATTAGCTCTGCTACTGCTCATATCTGAATACAGAAAGTCATAAAAATGCATTAAGCATTCTTCTTGACTGTATGTGCTATCAGGATATATCTTTGTACTTTATTTTCTATACCTAACTCAATTAAATATTACTGGTTATACCTGATAGATTTTCCTTTTTAGATTCCAATTTTCTACTGTTTCTGTAAGAAAATAATGATAGTTAAACCCTCATTTCTCACAAGTAATGTTTCTAATGATCCAGGTTGACCTTCTTGGCATAATTAATTCAAGATCTAAGCCGTCCTCATTTTTAAGCTATCTTCAATTATACAGGATATAACCACTTTTATGTTGGATTCCGTTTTACCATTTATTTAAATTGCATTATATTTTCTGCTCAAAATAGGTACCTAAAATATTACCAATTTATGCATATTTTCTAAAATATATTAATGTTATACTTGTAAATATATTTTACATTATTAACTATTACCTTTTTCCATGTTTTTATGTGCATGCTAACATTATTATTTTACCTGTATGTGATAAAGCTTAAGAATGAGTCTGTTTTAAGATAGGACCCGTATTTTCTTCATCTTTCACCCCATTTCTGTAGTGGCTAGCACACTGCACTATTAGCCAATTTGTGCCTTCCAATTTGGGAGTTCCTACTTCATTCCACTTTATGTTTTATAGTGTTAGAATGTGAAAGGACATCATCGCTTAGAAGGGAGTAAGTTTTGAAAGTGATGGATAAGGACCCACCAAAATGATTTGGTTAAAAAGATGTAGGAATGCCTCTTCTTTTAGGCAAAATTGACTTAGTTTCCACTACTTCCATCCAATCAAATGTTTAGTGCTTGGGAACAAATAATGGACACACATTTGTAGGGAAACAAATGCTGTTTCCATTTGGTAATGTGTCCATCACAGAGCTTTTCATATTATTATTTAGAAGCTCATGTTAGTTACCCTAGTATGGAGTAAAATAGAGAGTAATGACTATCAGTTGAACACTTAAGTGGCACCATTTTGTGGTAGACACTTACCACGTGCCATAATTGTCATTTATATTAGGTATACAGTATTTGACTTATATGTTCAAATTTGAAAAATGGAATCCTTTTAATGCCATGTTTTGTGTATTATAGTCAACATTTATAATTTACTAAATGCACGATATATGCTCTTAATAGCTTTGCTTTGCAGATGATGAGAAAACTAAATCCCAGAAAGTTTAAATGACTTATGTGTCAAATGTGGAGCCAGAAATCTATGTCCAAAACTTATGCATTTAACTTCTACATTCTATATTTTATTATTTCCCAAACTAGATGGGTGAATGGATGTATGGAGAAATAATTATGCTCACACAGCAGGAGAGATATAGTCTCTTTGTGCCATTTAATATACTTCAATTACATTCTATAAGCATTTATTGAGAGCTTACTATGTACCAGGGAATGCTCAGAAAAAAAGAAAAGGAAGAAAAAAGGGAGAATTTCTTTTAGGGCCACCTGGCATACATCAATTCAAATCAATAAACATGTAATGAAGGCTTACTTCATGCCAACTGATATCTCATTCCAGTAGATGCAAAGATCTTTGCCTTGTACAGGAATTTGTAATGTTATTGGAGATAAACAAATATAGGTCAGGTAGTGGGGTAGGTATAGTAGGACACCAAAACAGATGTGCATGATCAGGGACAGCTAGGTAAGTCTCTAAGAAAAGATACACATTTTGAGTTGGGAGCAGATATCAGAAATAGCATACTGAAACACGGAAGTGTAAAATAGCATGTTATGTTCAGAGTAGGAACAGCGTGTTGGATGAAAGAGATGAAGTGATTATCAAATGAACCTGGAGATGAGACAGAAGCCAGGAATAACAGTCGGTACTAATGAGCCATGATATTATTGGTTAGCTTTTCTCAGAAAGGATATTCTGTCTTAAAACTACTGACTGGGAAATACAGGATGTGGCAAAGTAGGTTTACAGTTGTGAGTACACAAAACACAGAGTTTATTCTTGTATTTTTATACAAAGTAATCCTACTTTGCCCCACCCTGTATATGTTGATCAGCAGAAAAGCAAGAATTGACCAGCAGGACATATCCATCTAGGTATTGGGCACTCAACATTTATGTCTTGATCATTGGCTTCTGAAAAGGCCAACAACTCTTTAAGAAGCTAGAAGAGAAGTCCACCCACACCCTATCTGAGAATGAACCCTAGTACCTTTATTCTTCTAGTCTTGTTATAAGAATCAATCACCCCCTGTCCAGACCTAAAGTGCTGATGATATTTTAGCCATTCCATTCATTTCTCTCATTGAGCTCTTAAGTCCAAGATAGTATTCCTTTGGATTTAGTCTCTTTGCCTTTCTACCTTCATTTGTTTGGAGGCTTGCACACATGATCCTAGACTGGAGTCTTGTCAGTGTTGGGGCTGTCACTTTCACACATGCCTTGGTAGATAAACGCATGATGTACAGACTTTGATTCCACATCACTGTGTTTCACTCATTTGATAGAACTCTGCTATCTCTTTTCAGAAATCACTGGGACCACCATTATCTCAGTCACTATTATTTCAGTCACTACTAAACTTTCTTTTTAATATTGAATCCTGATGCATTTCCTCAAATTTCCTCAGCATTTCGGTTTTACTTGCTATCATCTGTCCTACACTATTGTGCAAGCTTCATGGCATGACTTACTCTACCTTTCCCTGGCTTCTAATAAACCATTATGACTCATAACAAGTCCAAGATAGGAAAATTTTACCATCTTGTTGTGTGAACCTTACGATCTCAGTGATACTATGCAGTGATAAATCTGCCTCTCCTTACATCCGTCCAAGAGATATGGATGGACCTTTTCTAGGGGAGATTCCATAACAGGAACAGATAAAATAGTATTACCAGGAGATTCTGCCAATCATGATATTAGCTAAATATTTTCTTCTGCAAAAATCAAAGCATCTAGTAACAGTTTCACTTGCTGAGAAATGTCATTTAGTATATAAATACTAACACCACCACTAAGATGGAAATTGCTGCCCTTGACTTAACTCTTATGAAAAGGCTATGGGTAGGGTTAAACAAAAGTGTTCACTTCGTAAAAATGTACTCAATGTGCATGTACAATTGGTTCAATTTTTGTTATATTTGGTATAATTCAGTAAAAGGGTTTACATAAAACAATAAATATATACTAATATATACAATGAGAAATGTTCAGTTCATTTGGTACTTAACTCTGACCAAAAGAACTACATGATAGAAGTGGAAGTGAGAGTGTTTCTTTTCTCTCAGGATTTTATCTTAGTTTTTCTTATATTTTTACTCCCCTAACCCAGAAGTACAGATAAATAAAACCTCCTAGGGGAAATGATCAAGTCAGAGATAAATGGAGTCGGTGAATCAATGGAGTCAGCCTGTCCTCTGGAGGGACAATTCTAGAATATTCCACATGGCTTCTTGGAGTGTTCATATCAGGATTGAGCCCCAGTTGCCCATAGCATTAACTCTGTCTTTTATATTCATTTATTGACCTCTTTCTTTCTTATCGTTCTTCTCCCACTCTCTCATTTGGAGAAACTTGGAGTCTCCTCTCAAATAAGCCACTTGTACCCAAATTCTCATCTTACATCTATTCTTGAGAGGCTCAAACTAAGATAAGCGGTTACCATTGCAATTAGTAATAACTGAGATGGGAAAAGAAGGAGATATCTGAGGTGCTATTAATGTTTTTTGTCTTTATCTGGGTAGGGTTTAACAAAAGTATTCACTTCGTAAAAATTCACTGAGTGTGCAGGTATAATTTGTTCATTTTTTGTTATGTTTGGTATAATTCAGTAAAAGAGTTTACACAAAGGAGAAAATATATACTAAAATGTGTAATGAGAAATGTTCAATTCAACTAATTATAAATAGTTGTATTGGGTGATTTTTGATGTATTGCTTTTAATATTAGATCATTTAAATAATCTAGCTTATAAAATAGCAACCTCTGCTTATTTTGTTATTTTGTTTCTTTTCCAAATTTATATGAATTAAAAATAATATACATGTATGCATGTATATATTCATATATTATCTTTAAATCATTGAATTATTTAGTTCAATTAAGTAATTAACAATTTAATGACTAATATACACACACATATGACTATAGCTATCTATAGATAAGAAATTAAAGAGTTATATGACTTAAATTTTATATCCACAGTATTCATTTCAGGCTATCAAGTATTTAATACCAGCTATTCTTTGGGATTTGTTAGCATATCTTTTAAAACTTGCCTGCGGCAGTTACAAGAATGAATGTAAAAAGTGGTTTTGATTATCATTTTGGATTGTCAACCTTGACAGTTTGGGTGGGATTTATAGGCGTGAAGAAAGAATACAGACACTCACACTAGTGTACCTTTATCCTTTTCCTGGGGAAGATTCTTTTCCCAAAATAACTAAAGAGCTTGTTATTTGTCAGAAGAATTACAGAGTAGAGCTCTTTGGGAGTAACCTGGAGCATGAGAGTCTAGAAACAAGAATCTACTAGTCACCAGTTTGGATCTACAACTACATACTAAGACTTTTTAAAAATTTGCTTTTTAGCAGACTTAAAACCCCATTGTATTTTATAGTCACAATCAGGATAAATAGGATACATTAAACTTTTATTTCTTCATTATATTATTCAGAAATATAAGAAGAGTTTAAATTTAAAAAACAGAAGGCTTACTGTTAAGGAAGAAAAGAAAACCAAGTCATTATTTTCTTGCTTGGATATAATCAAAGGGTAAACTTTCTGCACCCAGATGGTTTAGAGAAGCTACTCAGGACTCTTATCTCCTCTAGGGAGGGACCTGAAAGAAACATAACTATAAACTTTGTGACTGTAGAAATCTAGTGGTGTCCCTGAAATAATGTTTGTGTTCTCTTACCTAATGCCTAACTGACACTTAATTCATTGAAATTGGGGTTCCAAAGGCTTGGCTGCTGAAATGCCCATTTTGTTTCTGTGGGGGTCAGGTTCTGACTAAGCTCTGCCCTGCTCTGTTACTAAAGCATGGATAAAACGCGTTGGCAAGAGGATGATGGTGCCAGATTAATAGAACTGAAGAATGCTGCATTCAGGTTTTCTTAAACTCTTTCACAACTTGATTGGAAGCTGAATTTCAAGATTCTTTGTTACTAGCACCTATGCATCATAATTGCTGAGGCATATTATCATCCATCCTTACACTGAGTCTGCATATAGCTCTCCTCTGAAATCCACATGTCTTTGTGAGACATACATTTTTTTTTTCATATAAGTCCTTTTATTACAGTGGTGCCAGCTACTGCTGCTATCGTTAAATGCCTGTCAGCATTTCCATTATAAACCTTATTTTCAGGGGATTTATAACCTAGCCATTTAAATTCACATTCGGCTGAAAGTTGCCATCGAAATTCTCAACATACAGTAGGTGCTGTTTTCTTTTATTGCCAAATTTTATTTGAATCTGTTTATCTGCCTGAGATTTAGCAATGTGTAAAACCATAACACTGAGATGAAAGAAAAGTAGAGATGTTTTGGTAGATGTTTGCTGAAGTAAAGCTGTACACGTGCAAAACTTAAAGAGGAGCTGTAAAAATCGTCAGACCCCCGACTAGCAAAAGTCTTAATGGGTAATTTGAAACCATTATTACTTTAGTGTACTAATACTTTACACCCATATTTTTATATTTAAAAATATATTTTATTGTGAACACCAATTCATAAAGTTATGGTCAATTCAGCATAGCATCCTGTTAACTCTCATAGGCTTATTGGCATCATGAAATATAATATAAAGCCATATCCCTTTTATAGTAAAATAAAAAGGTATAATGTGTAAATTTGACATCTATTTTTTAGAAATCCTATCCACTTTTGCTGTTATTCTTCCATGAAAGAAACCATGATTTAATTTTTTCCCCAAAAAATATAAAATGCTTTTACATCATCTGACTTCTTTAATTCATCTTTATTGTTGGAATAAGTATATACTGGTCATTTTAAACACTCTAAAAATAATCAGATACTGAATAAGCAGAAAAAACATATCACCTCAGGTTTATTGCTGCTGAATGCATTAAGAAAACACAAGGATAGACCATCTAAATTTGTAGAGATTTTATAACAATAAGTAAAAACAGGTATAGCAAGACAGTGCCCATGATGAACACACATAGTTAAATGACTAAACATAAAAACCTTTGTGCAAACCATACAACATAGGCATAAAAATATTTGGAACTTCTCCAAAAAGTAAGATCAATTTGTTGAAGGGAAATATCTGTAAGGATAGTGGCATGATTGACCTCATTATGTAGTTATCATTAGCATTTGCCCTATGCTTGGAACTGATTATATGCTTTACACTACCTCATTTAAAAATCCTAATAACTGTTTGATATGGGAAATATTATGCTCATTTTACATATGAAGAAACTTAGGCTAAGTAGATTAAAGTTGTTTGCCCAAAGTCAGACCAAATGAGGTGACAGAGCCAAAACTTAATGCAGACCTGCCTAATTCTTAAGCCTGTGACCTCCTTGGTCAAATGTGTAAAAATTAAATGCAAAGAAGATATATTCATTTTGCATATGCATGTGTGTGCATCTAAAATATAAAAGTAAAAGTAAATTACACTTAACTGGCTCTCTACTCCTCTGTTTCTTTATGTCTATAACACAGTGGCTAGACATCTAGATAAAAGCATTTTGTCATTCTGCATGAGTCAATGAACCAGCAATCTGTTGCCCAGAATCCCATTCTTTTTTTAAACTGAATTTATTGGGGTGACATTGATTAACAAAACCTTACAGGTTTCAAGTGTACAACTCAATAAAACGTCATCTGCACAGTGCATTGTGTGCCCATTACCCAAAGCAAAGTCTTTTTCTTTCTCCATTTGTCCCCCCTTTTCCCTCTTCTACCTCCCCTCACTCCACTTTCCCTCTGGCTATCATCATACTATTGTCTGTGTCTACTACATACAATTCATACATATACGTGTAATTTATACATATAAATATAATTTTTTTCACCCAGCCCAAAATTCCCTCCTCTCTGACAGTAACCAGACTCTTCAAGAAAAAAAGGGAGAAGACACAGATAAATAAAATTAGAAATGAAAGAGAAAAAGTAACAGCTAATACCACAGATATACAAAGGATTGTAAGAAAATATTATGAACAACTATATGCCAACAAATTGGGCAACCTGGGTGAAACTGATGTGTCTAGAAACATACAATGTTCTGAAATACAATCAGGAAGAATAAAAAAAATCCGAATAGGCCAATTACAACTAACAAAATCGAAGTAGTAATTACAAAACTCTCAGCAAACAGAAGTCCTGGACTGCATTGCTTCAGGCGAATTTTACTAAACATTCAAAGAACTTACACCTGTCCTTCTCAAACTATTCCAAAAAATTCAAGAGGAGGAAAGACTTCCAAGCTTGTTTTATAAGGCCAGCATTGTCTTAATTCCGAAACCAGATGAAGACACTACAAAGAAAGAAACGTATAGGCCAATATTCCTGATGAACATAAATGCTAAAATCCTTAACAAAATATTACCAAACTGGATCCAGCAAAAAAATTTAAAGTTCATACACTATGATCAAATGGGATTTATTCCAGGGATGCAAGGTTGGTACAATAGTCAATAAACATGATACGTCACATAAACAAATGAAGCATAAAAATCACATGATTATATCAATAGACACAGTAAAACCATTTGATAAAATCCAGCACCCATTTATGATAAAAACTTTCAGCAAAGTGGGAGTGGAGGAATCATACCTCAACATAATAAAGGCCATATATGACAAACCCATACCCAACATCATACTCAATGGGCAAAAACTAAAAGTGTTTCCCTTAAGATCAGGAACATGACAGGGATGTCCACTTTCACCACTCTTATTCAACATAATACTGGAAGTTCTAGCCACAGCAATAAGACAAGAAGAAGAGATAAAAGGCATTCAAATTGGAGAGGAAGAAGTAAAGCTGTCATTATTTGCAGATGACATGATATTGTATATAGAAAACCTTAGAGGCTCCACCAAAATAACTACTGAAACTGATAAATGAATTCAATAAAGTAGCTGGATACAAAATTAATATTCAGAAATCAGTGGCATTTTTATACACCAAAAGAGAAATTAAGAAAGCAATCCCATTTGCTATTGCAACAACAGAAAATAAGGTACCTAGGAATAAATTTAATGAACGATGTAAAGACCTGTGCTTGGAAAATAATAGGATACTGAAGAAAGAAGTTGAGGAAGATATAAATAAATGGAAGTATGTGCCATGTTCTTGAATAGGAAAAATTTACATCATTAAAGTGTCCATAATACCCAAAGCAATCTATAAATTTAATGCAATTTATATTAAAATAATGATATATATCATGGATCTAGAACAAATATTATTCCAAAAATTTATATGGAACCACAAACGACCCCAAATAACCATTAATGAACAAATAATTTCAGGGTAAGCCCAATAAAATGAGTTGCTATCACCGTTTTTCAAATCTGAGATTTAATTTTTACTATTGTTAATATGGGAACTTAATTTAATTGCAATATTGGGACCAAATTTCTTACCCATGTTGGATTTTAACCATGCACCTGAGTCTGTAGATCCAAAGCTTGATTCTTTTACAGTACCATATTTCTCTATCAGACCTATGCTTCCAGTTTACTGTTTTAGATATCAGACAGACATCTTTGTTAAAAGTCACAGCTCCGGGTCCTGTATTTTATTGCAGTATAGAAACAAGTAAATTAATAGCTACAGTACAACATCATTATAGGATTGGAAAGAAATGTGAAAAGAGAGTTATGAGAGCACAGAAGAGGGATGTTTCACTCAGCCAGGGAATGGGGATGACTGGGAAGGACAACTAGATGAGGGGTAAGATGGAGAAGTTTGAAGGGGAAGTTTTGAAATGCAGAGACGCTTCAGGTAGTGTCTGCAAGGCATGGAGTAGTGAAAGAGTAAAGCACATTCAAATGTCATCTTCAGGTTAATATGATCAGAACATGGAAAAAGTGGGAAGTGAGACAGAAGACAGGATCTAGACCTCCTAGTCCAAGGAAAGCAGCATAGGTTTAATTCTGAAAGTTATGACGATTCACTGAAGCCTGCAATCATAAAGAACACCAAATTATAAGTGGTTAGTTAAGGAGTCTAGGGGAGTGACATAATCAGTTTTTCATTGTAGAAAAATTAATCTGCAGGTCCATGGAAAGGTTTTCACAGAGAGAACAGTGAAACTTGACAGGTGCTTTCTGACTTCAAAAATTGTTCTTTCTCCATTTTTGCAGGCTGCCTCTCTGGAACTTCCAGAAGTAACTGATAGGTTTATTCTGGTGCCTTAGCTCAGGAGATAACCATGAAGAAATAATTTATTGCCCCCACCCCCACTCCTTGCCCCGCTCACTTAAGGTATACAAATTCCTAGGAATCCTTCAGAAGATAAATGGTTTTGTCTAAACTCCACTGAATTTCCTTGACTTCTACACAGTTAATGTACACAGCAAAGTAAGCCCAAGTCCAGAGTCAGATTCTAGCACTTAATCATGCCTAGACTGGCTTCTAGAACATACAAATAAGACCATGGCCAACCAGCTTTAAATATAGAAGTTTTAAAAACACTAAATCATTTATAATTTCCTCAATATATATCTACCTGTCTTTTAATGTTTTCTCTATGTTGCATGCTTTGATGACTTGAATTTACTTGAGTATGCTTCCAGTACAGTTTTAAGAACTTATTTGATTTTTTTCAGTAATAATAGCATTCCCTGGTTACTATCCTATGAACATACACATTAATATGTGCTTGAAAAAATGGATTTTTTCCAGTAATATTGAACTTTGATAACTTAATATGTTATATTAAGAGACAGAGGCCTATTCAAACTAAAAGAATTATTCCATCGATTCACGGACAGGTCAGGCTATTCATGAACCAGAATTCTGACAAAAAGTTTAAATTGATGTTCTTTATTTGATCTTTCAAAAGGTTTTCATTATTTAATATGTAGTGGGATTTATATATGAGCTGGTAACTTATTAGTTTTCAAACCTTAAATTGGTTACTTATTGAGCATGGTAGTTATAATGTATTTTCATCAATATACTGCACCATAAATCTGCAGTATTTTACCATTTGCTTTGAAATCAGCAAAGCAAGCAAAATACTCTTACAGTAGTTTACGTAGTCAGCATTGGCTTTCCAAACTGGTCAGATATCAAATATATCATTCTATTTTATATTAAGTAAAATGTACATAACCTGAGACTCTATATTAGGTAAGGTTTTCATTGTAGAGTTTCTAAAATAACAATGTAAGTAGCATTTTATCTGTGATAGTCATGAAAAAGCAATGCTATTTATCCAAGATTAGTGCAGTAACTAAACAGGTAAGAATTTGAGTTTGAACTGGAAAATTCTATTGAAAATTTAGTTCTTAAAATACATATAAAAGCATGAAGCAAAAATATAAAGTAAGGTGTGGATTAGAAACCCATGATCTTAATAAGCTTGCTTATTTTTCAAAATATAGCTTTACTGTAAGGTGAAAGGTATGGAGAGATCAGTTCAAACCCTCATATTTACAAGAACAACCTAAAAATTAATTGCTTTCTTAAGTCTTTATTAGTGAGGACATTAGTTTTGTGTGTTTTTTTTCTATTTCAGCACAGAATACAATTTCAAAAATAGGTATGCTTTTTTTTAAGTTTGCTTTTGTCATCCAGGAGCTTGTATTTAGAATAAATTAAACTGATTCTGTGAAAATATCTCTATTTCAGGTTAATATTTTATTTAAATAAATTATGTAATCAAAGGGTACAAATTAAGAAACACTCTACAGTTCTATGTGATGTGCAGAACCAATTACGTCAGAATTTAGTAAGACAGGGATTCCTATTAAAGGGTTAACAAAAACATTGATAAATTCTGGCTTTATGATTTTTTACCTTCACTATACTGCAAATATAAGGAGAAAAAAGTAGGTCAAATAACTATGTTTTATCTTATTAGTTACTCATTTCACTTTAATTCACAGTGAATTTCACATACTGTGAAATGTCAAAAGCAACCTTAGATTGTTTCATGCAGTAATGATATAGTTAAGCAGCTCCTTTAAATAAATGTGTCAAGTTTCATTCATCTTAGATCCAGATGATATGAGAAAACTTCACATTCTCATGGAGGATGATGGGTGGAAGAAAAATTACTCATTCCAATTGCAGTGATGGTAAACACAGATGAGAGTCAGAATCTTGGATTTTAGCAGAAATGAATTCCTATAGGGAAAGAAAAGGGGTGGGTATAATAAAGATACTGTTAAAAGATTAACAATAAAAAATACTCCTAATAATTATCAATGATTCCTATCCTAACCATAGGTTATTAAAATATGTGTACACAATAATGTCAATGAGATTTATCCATGTTAAATTTCATATAAGAAATTTGCAATGTTCAAATTGCTGCATAAAATGTAAACTTCTTTTTAAAAAATCTACTTTCTGTATCCAAAATGAGTTTAGAATTATAGTAATACTTAGTAGTATTAGTAGTACTGAAATTGAACTCTGCAAAATCTTATTCTCTACTTCCTTTAAAAGAGACCCTTTTCATATTTCTTATCTCTGAAATTTGATCTTTGAAAGATTATCAGATAACTACTAAGCTAGTAAAAACATCCTCTCCCATTGAAAGAATTTTGTTCTATGAGAAGCCATGAAGAATAGTGGCTGGTAGAACTGTAGTTAGGGAACTACTGATTCATTAGGAATTCAAATGCCATAATACATGTCTCAAGTTTCACTGATCAAATCTACCGTCTTCCTGTCTACTGCATCAGGGCCACAGATGAGAGAGATTAAAGTCATATGCCAGGAAGGTAGTTCAATTGGAAAAGTGAAGGACCATGCTTTGAGTTCATTGTTTTCTTCATATAGAAGGAGCCATGGAGACAACTCCCAAAAATAAAGGCTGATTTATACATTAATGTCCTAGTCAAAACATCCAACCCAGACTCTTTAGGAATCTTTCTCCTACCTCCAGAGCTACTTTTCACATATCAGTATGAAACTCTCCAGGGAGATTTGTATCCATTGTCTTTCCATCAACTTCTTTCTTTCCCAGGAAGTGAGCCAATGCAAATACAAGTGGTGCCCAGAATATCCTCAAGGTTACAAATCATTTAGCAAAGATAACTAGCAGTGTCTCAGCTAAGGATGATGGCATAGCCCAAAAGCTAGACTTAAAAAAGATAACTTTATAGACTTAAAAAATTATAATAACAAAGATTCATTTGTCCTTTTGGTGCAAGAGACATAAAAATGCTGGCTACTTTAAATTTGACAGGTTAATGCCAATAGGATTATGATAATGTTAATTTTTATGCTTTCTTTATTTTATTTTTTTCCATCACAAGTTATTTTCCATACCCTCTTCCACCTCCACCTTCCACCCCTGCAATTTCCACACTGTTGTCCATGTCCGTAAATTCTTTCTCTTTTTTGCTCATTCCCTCCACGCCACCTACCTACCCCCGCCCCAGAGCTGTCAGCCTTTCAAATATTTATAGTTTTAACACTAAACATTTAAAATAGTATACACTTAAAAAAAAAGAGCACATATGGAAGATTTTCTAGAGTAAACTCAGAAGTGTGCTGAGTTTATATCTGTTGACAAGCGTCAATTATTAAATTCTCAGGACTTTTGGTTGTTTAAACTAACCGTTATTAAAAATCAAATTGCATAAACATACAATTAGAAAACTATATTAAAATGAAAAGTAATAAATACTCACAACCTATTACTTCCAAATTAAGTATTTTACCACATTAAGATGTTCTTGATGTTATTTACAACTATTGTATAGGTATGGTAGAAATACTATATAATGGTGTTGCTACTATGAATCAGACACTACATAGGTGGCGGGAAATTGGCCATGGTAGGAGTAAGTTCATCAAAGAAATCAGCAAACACTATAAATAAGCCTTTTATTTTTCTTCAGGAAAGTTGGTGGTTAAACATTTACCAGCACACCACTGACTATAAGTCCTATGGTAAAGCAGCCAATGCCAAAGGGATAGATAACTAACAATAAAAGAGAGGCCTGGGCTGCTACTCGAGTCTCTGGAACTGGAGAAAATACTAAATTTGAATTGCGAAATAGGTTTATCCACCATTATAGCTGAACTGAAGGCTGGAAATAAGACAGACAAAATTCCATATAATTTCTCTAATTCTTTCTAGACATTTTAATGAATATTAAATTATTATAATTTTGATTTGTTTGAGTTACCAAAATAGTATTCTGATGGAGATATTGGATATTCTAGAAATCTGTCTATTGTCTGTTTAGTAGTATTGGTTTGTTTGTTTTTCCCCCAAAAGCGGCGCACTTTGGTCTTGTGTAGCTTTTATGTACATTGAGTTACAAAAAGAGATCAGATAAATCAAGATCAGAAATATGAGACTGTGGAGAGGTTTATGATTTTTAAAATAAAAGATTTATTTATCTTACAATGAGTTATGTCCTTAAAGATACTTTATGATATAATTTAAGGCAATTCAACATGTGGGTTTATCCATCACATACTGCTTAGGTTACTCCTTTATTGGGATGCTACTGTTCTGCTGATAAGTTTTAGTTTGAAATTAATCTGGAGATTGGATAAGTCAAATTTAAAGATAAAATTTAAATATCTGAAGAGAATGTAGCTTTATTTTATTTTATTTTTCTTGATCAATGGGCATTGTTAATTTATTTAGAAGAGTTAATTTATTTCATGTGATAAGGTACGTTTTTCTAGGGAGCAGATATTCTGGTTGTAATGGACTGGAATTGTGGCTGATGTCAAGTGATTTAGACATAGTGTGTCTATGGAAATGGAAATTTTTTTTAATGATGTTTATAACATTGTTCTTCCAAACAATAAGAGCTTGTCATATTTTTTAAATAAAATATTTATTGTTAAAATTAAAAGCTAGCCAATTTTACCTTTTTTATATTAACATTCTCCAAAACAAATTATACATGTTTATGTTAAGAATTGTATTCTGAAGGATAATTATGTGAGCATATTTTGATCATTTATTTTTGTAATGTGATACTATGAGTTATACACTTCACCACCCATTAAGTATATCTGTTCCCAAGTTTTTGATAATTCTGAAGTATTTCTGATTTTACATCTAAGGGAGAGTTTGGAATAGATCTTTGCTTAAAAAAAGTTATCTCTAAAAGAACATATACATAATCCAGTCTTTCTTCTGTGAAAAAAGTAACATTCTGTATTGTTAATGTTTTTATACTTTTATACTAGAGCAAAATGGCATTTTTACCTCAAAAAAAGGTATTTTATTAGTAAATATTCTCCTTACTGAGTAGAAGAACTTTAATTGGGAAATTTTAAATAATCTATTTTATTACATGCAAAATGTTGAGTTTTACACTTAATACCAAAGCATTTCCATTTTAAGTGGATGCTGCTTTGCTGCGGAGAAGTAGTGAACATAGTGAATTATAAGTATGAGTCTATGTAACCTGCTTGTACTGAGAGAATTAATTTCTCTTTTGTTACTGATATTTACGAGTGAGGAGAAATGGAATAACTCATGTGATTGCTTCACAAATGAGTTATTTGTATTTTCTGACATGTGGAAATAAAATGTATTTGCTATTTTGTTTTAATGAACTTATCTTTGTATATACAGGGGTTAACATAAGTAGGTAAGGACAAAAGAATCAACTTAATTGTACATGAGTCACCAAGTCTTGGGAAAGTGGTATGCAATAGACCTAGTAGTGACTTCTTTCAGAATGATTATTTAAATACACTTATATAACCTTTTCATATATAGAACAGGCTTTTGATTTTAAGCCACACTTTAGTAATTATGAGATGGTACTGTACAAATAGGCTAGTGGGTATTCCTTCCTGATAATAAATAAGAGGAAAGAATGGAAGAAATAAAGAAAATTAATAGAAAGATTAAATAGAAATATTAAATCATAATATTTAAAGAATGAAAAACATCTTAACAGAGCTTTACTTTTAGCAAAAATAAATGCTGTCTATTTTCAACTTAATATTGCACTTGTATTCACAATGCATATTATTTTGGCATTAATATATAATATGATAATTAATGTCTAATAACACAGATTATATGTAGTTTGCTTTGGCTTCAAAACATACCTTAGCAATTTTCTGAGAAACAGGGCAATATGCATACCTCTTAAGAAAAAAACAAAAGCCAAGGGTTCTTTATTGTAATTAAAAAGCTGAAGGTAAGCTATCTTTATTGAATATTATAGATGTTACTGGTTGCTAACATGTGGAACAAAAACAACAACATATAAAATCTATTAAACCTGAGTGGGCACAAGAAAAGACAGTGCATTTTTTGTTTAAAAATGCATTTTAATGATCTGGATAATTTTCTGTTTAAAGTTAGATATGTTTATGCATTGCTATATTTTTGTATAAAGGATCCTGTGGAAATAATCAAAATACAATTGTGTTTAAACCTATTCTTTCTATTCAGTCACACCGGTGTCCATTGTTGGCATTAATCTTTTTTCCTTATTAATGACTTAGAGTGCAGACTCAGAATATTGTGTTGCCACTGGATAAATCAGACATAAGGAATAGCTTTCTATTTATAAATGAATCTACTGCTAATCTGAAATTAATAGAAAGGAAGTACAGAAAAGGCACATGGCAGTCTTATAGAGAAATATTAATGTAGTGAAATATATTTACTTTGTTACCTAAGATGTGACAGTAGTCCCTTAATCTATAAGAATAATCTCTTCTGCTGTAGCAGCAAATAAAAAGAAAGATGCATATTATGGATTCTTTGAGTATCAGCATATCACACTGCTATAATATATCATGCTTCATTGTGACACATTCCCCCATTTGTCACTTTCTGTCATGTTACTGTATCTCAAAAGACACAACATTGCCCACACTTTTTTTTTAAGTGTAACAAATGGACACCAAATGTTTGACACTGAAAACAGAACTATTTTAAAAACTAGGTAGTCATAGCCAAAAGCTATTTAAATGGATATTTCAAGGACTGCATACCAGGGAAAGTGGCTATTTAAATGTATATTTGTACAGGTTGAATATCTAGTAGAAACAAGTATTTCCCCTTTCTTGTGAGCATTTTATTCTTAAACAATGAGAACTCGTTTCCTTCCCATTTGATTGAACTAAAAAACAAAAAAAGGATTATCTTTATGTTTCTTACATAAAAATTCAGTTTTATTTTTATTTGTATAAGAATACTGAAGTAGCCAAACTGCCTTTATCAGTTTTTATACTTAACTATTTCAAGTTCATGTTTTAAATTTTTCCTTTAAAGAAATATGAAACCATATGCACATGCATTACATACATAGGACTCCATGTTAGAATTTAGGCAATAGAGCCTATAATAAGTGCAGAGCTCTCAGCCATCTTGCTGAGGCTGCCACTGAGAGCTGGAGCTATCGGAACCAGTGTACTTCTGCCAACATTCCAAATACATCCCGATAGAATAAAATGGAAATGCTTAAATAAATAGAAAGAAATTGCTATAATTCACCAACCTTTCCATGTAACTCTATCTCATGAATCTTTTTTTACAGACAAAGATTTTCTAGTACCAGTAGCTATCTCAAACTAATTTGAAACATATTTTGAACTTCAACTACATAATTTGTCTCTTGGAAACTTCTGTAACTATTTGGGTCAGTACCAAGGAGAGCTCCTGTGTTTTGTTCTCTCAGGCCTACCCAGTGTTGGTGGCTGACATTTAGCCCTACCATCCAGGGCTTATGTTAAGGATATTGCCTATGCATAGAATATTTTATCATTTTAATATTTATATCTTGCGTTATTGTGAAGTAGCTACTAGTATTTTTTTGTTGATAAGTACTTTGGCTCCCGGTGTTTATAGAGGCTAATTTTGTAGCTTCTGCTTTAAAGTATTTTGATCACTTGAAAACACTGTTGCACAATTTGCAGTTTTTATTGTCTTTGTTAAGTAGCATGACATTTCTGTTAAATATATTCATATATGATACTTACTTTATGTTAGTATAACATAAGTAATTATGCCAAAAAGTATTAACTTATAAATCCTTTATTTTTATGTAAATTTGGAACAGAATATATATATTTTTTTATTTTTCATTTATGTGGCTAGTATCTAGCATAAGTAAAATATTTTGGTGAGATTTTCATAAAGGAAATTTCATTTGACTATGACTTCTGTAGTACTTACAGTGTTTAGCTCTGGTAAAGGCATTTCCCTGTTTGAAGACCTTCAGTCATCCCCATTGCATAGGTGTATACTCTGCCAGTATCTTTTTTTTTTTCAAATATTTTTTTTATTAATTTACTTTTGTTACAGATGTTTCTCCTTTTTCCCCCATTGACTCCCTCCTTCCCCGCCCTCCCTGCCCAGTCCCCAGTCTTGCTGTCCATGTCCATTGGTTATGAGTACATGCGTACAAGTTCTGTGGTTCATCGC